>JACEGR010003743.1:0-99431 GCA_014170235.1 Listronotus bonariensis
TATTTCTTTAAACATACATGTATGTATATGAAAAGCAAATCAATCCATTTAAAAAGTACATATTTAAACACCAATAAATACACAAATGTAAATCTTTTAAACTACCTACAAATTTTTACAATTTAAAAATGCCGCTACAGAATAAAAACTATGTTTAAGTAAAATTTGTTTAACTTTAGATTTGAAGAGCTGAAATGCTCTATCATGGTTTTAATATCTTGGGGCAGGTGGTTATACAGTTTGGATGGCATAATTACCACAACTGTTGGCCGTAGAGAGAGAGATTATGTTGTGTTATTAAGACGTCGGATGTATTTCTTAGGTTGTAAGCTTCAAGTTTCTGTCCAAAACCTAACAGTTAAGTGTGGATTTTCTTTAATATGTAAAACACAAGACAAAATATACATAGACGGTATTGTCAAATCTGTAGTTTGCCTCAAAAAGTTCTCTACACGAGTCTCTCTGAGATTTTATGAAGAATAGTTCTTATAATGCGTTTCTGAACTAAAAAAGATCTTTGACGCCCCGCTGAATTTCCCCAACAAATAATACAGTAGTTTATAGCAGAATAAACCTGTGCGTAATAGCAAATTTTTAAAATTTCGATGTTAACAAAATTGCGAAGATTTTGCAGAACGTAACACTTGGTAGATAATCTTGTGCATAAGTTATCTGTATGTTTAATCCTTTAACTGTGGATGCATGTACAACCCAAAAGGATAAGGATGAGTCTTTTTCTTTAAGTGATTTTCCATTCAGGAGAATGTAAATACTGTAATTCTTAATAGTTGGGAAAATGTACAATTTCTGTCTTTGACGCATTTAAACTTAGACCGTTTAGTTGACAATATCTCCATATCATCCACACAAATTACTGGCAGCTTCAGAAAGTTCCTCAGTACTTTTTGAACTCACTGCGATAGTCGTATCATCTGCAAATTGTGAAACATTACAATTTCAGCCAAGATAGACATTTAAATCATTTATAAAAAGAATAAACAGTAGAGGGACCTAATGTACTCCCCTGAGGAATACCCAGATCAATGGAAGAAAGGCTCCGATTTAAGAAAATTACCCTTTTACGTTAATCCCTAACACTTTTGAGTTTCCCCTCTTGAACTCAGAGCTGCCAAGCTGTCTTCCACAATTACTGTTTGTTCTTCAGCGATGAACTACCACCAGCACCATTTGCCCATGTCAGAGGAAAAGCTTAGCAGATAAAGCTACATGTTTGATCTTACTTGTGCCTCAAAGCTATCTGCCCTACAAGCAAAGAATTGATGTGATTCAGTTAGAAGCATCTTGATTCAGATAAATTTTTGAGAGTCAGAAGACCTGAAAGAGCCATTATGTTTACTAATCAAACATTTATTTTTCTTAAGCATTTCGCTTTCCATGAAAAGTGCCCAGCTTATGAGGTGATCAGTTCGCCATATCATCAATAGGCCCTTCTTATGAATAGGTATAACAAATCGCTTTTCGCTTCAATAACGACGGAAAACTTCCCTCATGAAAAGATTTATTGATTAGGGTTGCTAATGGATATTTTATATGATCGACCACGTGACGTAAGACTGGACAGAGGGATCTACCATCAAAACCCATGAGATCCCTTCTGCTTAGAAATATTAAAATTATACTACGTACCTCATCCAGGAAGAATAGTAAGCAGCTTCATTTCTGGTACATTATTATGCGATTGACTCTTTTCAGAATCGTTGTGTCCGTGGCATTGTTCAGCCAGGTTTTAGAAGTCTCCAAAAATATGACTATTAAACTCAGTGAGCCAGCCTCTCCTGCACTGGGTTTTTCAATTTTTTCGAATTACTCGTTGAATCCGGCCTCGTTTTACTCGTTGCCTAGTTGATTGCTTCGTTTTTAATAATTGACCTCGCAGCAGAAGACATAATTGTCAGCATTTGCCATAATGTTTGAAAAATAATTGCGCTTTGCTGTGTTAGTGCTCTTCTATGATGTTTTTTTAATTTTAGAATGCAGATGTCTGCGGTTGGCGCATGACCTGTCAATTTGTTTTGATTTATGAATATCCCTTAATAATTGGCCTCCTATTTTTTACTTCAGTGGTCACCACCCCCCTAACTTTGTGTTTTTATTGTTTTTCCTATATCGTTCCTCTGGAAAAGCATTAAACACCTGAAGAGAAACAAAATCGATCACAAAATGCCTCAAACAAATTATCTAGTTTGCCGTGAGGATCAATTAGAGAGCATTCAATCTTCGCTAAGCAACCATATTTACAGATTTATCTACATTAGTACGAGATTTAAAAATTTTCTTTGCATAAAAAATACGGACTTGTTCGTTATCATTAGACAAACATATTTTATATTTTTATCATTTGCATAAAATGATCGGACAAATCACAATATACATAACACTTTAATAATAAAAACATAAAAGTTCACAAACAACTAAACACAATTAACTAACTTATGCTCACGTTCAATACCAACAAAAGTATGGGACTAACTGACACCTAGATGAGCATTAGGTCACGTATTAAATCGTGGGATGTATATCCACCACGCAGTGGGAGGGACCATAGTGGTGAGAGATTTCAACGAACATGCTTAGTTTCGCATCTGGGTATTCTGATAATTTGTGACATTAGCCTAGTTTACACCGCGAGGACCAATTAGATCCGTGGACCAAACCTAGGACTTATTTTCGTTAGTTCACTAGTGTTTACACCAACTTAGTTTATGGATCAATTTAATTCACGTTTAATCCTAGTACCAAAATGACAGCTGAGCATATGACCAGAACCTAACCTCGTTTTTATCTTTTAAAACTGTATCGCTTTTTAAATTCCATATGAAAAAAGAATATGTAAACAGTTTTGGTTAAATATCAACAAAATTTTAAAAAATATAAACAAACAACAAAATTATTAGGTTTAGACCGAAATTCGACGTCTTTTTCATCGAAATGCGCACTGTCAAAGATCAAGGCTGTCATTTTTGGTCCACTAAAAAAGTCCGACGTGTTTACACCAAGGAAAATCATATTTGGTCACCCCCATTTGAGAAGGACTGAATTGGAGTAGCAAATTTTAATACTCAAGTGTTTACACCGTGAATAAAGTACGCGTGACGTCATTTAGACCTCGAACTAAAAATTTTGTTTTCCCGGTGTAAACTAGGCTACTGGCTACTATCTTCAAAGAAACAGAAGGGTTCTTAGGAGTAAAATAAATGAAAAAAAAACTTACTTGGGAGTAATAAAATTTTCGCATAAAATATAAGGAGGTAACTCAGCATTAAACGGCTTAATACTAGCTGGTTTTAACGCTGGATGTCTGACTGGGTCTTTAGCATAAGGATCTTCCATATTTTCCAACAATTTTGTTTGGTCTTCTTTCTTTAGATTACCTAAACGGGTTTTTAAAGCAATTTGAATTAATACGTTTAGATACAGAGTGCTCCGTTTTTACTAAATGTCGAAATAAATCCAATTTAATTTTGAAAATTTCTCATTTTATACAAATCAAATACAACAAAAGATGAAATAAATGTCTTATTGTAAAAAAATTATACAGGGTGATCATTCTTAAGTCGGTACTATTGCTAACTTCCTTATTATTGGAGATGCAAAGCCGGTTAAGTTGTAGTGCTTTTTTCGCTGATTAACGTGCTGCCAACCAAAAAATAATTGAACATCGGGTTTTCGATTTATTACAAAAAATGTTTAATTTTCAATGGAACACCCTGTATATTATATCACCATTAGAAAGATCTATCAAAGAGCTTTTAAAAAAGTCTACATGTGATATCTCTAATTTTGAAATATGAACATCCTCAGAAATTTTAATAGCATTTTTTAAATAAAACACTGTATTTAAATAAAATATTATTTGGCTTTTCTCCAGAATAAAATTAAAAAGTTTATTTAACATTTTAAGAAAATTAAAACTTTTATGAAGAACTATTCTGCTTTTCCACATTATAATAAAAGTTACTTTAAAAGAAATAAAATATTTAATATTATGTTAAGATTTTATTTTATTGGATTAAAATAATGTCAACCAAGTGCGTGCTAATGAACCTTTGTTTATAGATTAAAACCTTTGTATTGTAAGTAACTTAATATTAAATATTTCATAATTTTATTACTTTTAAAGTAATTATAACTTTTTTATATTGTATAAGAGCAGAATACTTCTTTATAATAGCTTTGTTCGCGGGTTTGATTCTGAACCGGTTCTGAGACTATTCGCATACGCAGTGAAAAAGCAGCGTTCGCGGTTAGTAAAATCCTGAATTTTTAGTAACAGTTCTGTGTTTGCGGGTTACAATGGAATCAGTTCGTTACCGGTTCGTAACCTGAGTGGCTTTCCAGTGACGCAAACAGAGCGCTCCCGAGTAGCTCAAGAGCATGTCGTTCTACTTTATGGCGTTCCAGTGACGGAAAGTGTTATGCACCTGAGCTACTCCGTTTTTCTTTCCCCTTGCCCCTCATGCACCAACCCCTCTTTTGGTTTTTGTGCTTCAAACGTGTTTTTTATGGTTAAGGATGGATTTTTTAAAATTATTTATTTAAAATGGAATTAGATATGAAAAAGAGATTATTATTATTATAAAGCCAAGAAAGGTTTAAAACAACGAAATTTTAAAATTTCTTTAAGTATCTATCATTCCTTGTCTAAGGATGCGTTCCAGTGACTAACTTTTTAGAGCAGTTCAAGAGCTTCAAGCCCTGGAGCGTGAAGCACAAAAATTTTCGTCACTGGAAAGCCACTCTGATTAGCAGTCCTGGGATTTTTGTTGGAACTAAAAGTTCGGAATTTCATGCGCATTGTCGACATGGTCAGCTGTTTTCTGTTTTTGTGGTACAGAAATAAACCGTTGTATTACAGTTTATTTGTTTCTGCCACTTTTTATGCGGATTAATATACCTGTTGAATATTTTTTAAATTTTTTTGTGATTCTGAGCGTATATAAACAAAGGATTTTTAATTGTATTCCGTATGAATGTATGTATGCAATAAAATAAATAAAGATTTAATTAAAAAATATAGACAATATTACAAGATTTTACCATTTCTTGTTGTTTGAATTTTATACACATAGTTATGATTAAAAGGAGAGGAGGCAGGGAATCCCTCGTCTTTCGCCGAGAGACCTCGAGTGGCTTTCGACAGTATAACAATTTACCTTTTTGTTTGAATTTAATTTTTTTTTGTGTAGTATCCAATTTAACCATGAAAAATCCTAACCAAAAGGCTAGGTTAGAATACTTTCTCAGCTGTATAGAAAATCGTTCGCGGTAATAAAAATTCCGAACTAATAAATAACTAGACATGCGCTGTAAAACAATTCTAAACCAGTTCGATTCTGGTTCAGAATCAGTTTATTACTAGATCCGCGAACAAAGCTAATATATAAAAGTTTTGATTTTCTTAAAATGTTAAATAAAATTTTTAATTTTATTCTGGAGAAAAGCCAAATAATATTTTGTTTAAATTTAATTTCCCAGAAGACAAATAAAGAATAAAAAACACTGTAAATTACATCACCATTAAATATATTTTTTAAACAGCTTTAAGAAAATACCACATTTGATATGCCTATCTCTTATAGTTTTGAAGATATGGCCATCCAAATGTAAAAATTATGTATAATTTCCGTTAAATCTACAGCTCTAAGCTATAAGCACTAAGTTTAGTGCCGAAGATAAAATACACACTATATTATCTACTATTTTTTAAATTTGGATGGCCATATTTCCAAAACTATAAGAGATAGACATATTAAATGAGGTATTTTCTTAAAGCTCTTTAAAATATCTATTTTATGGTGATGTAATTTACAAAGTGTTTTATTTAAAAAATGTCTTTTTACTATTAAATTCCTGAGGATGCCCATATTTCAGAAACTATTAAAAATTGGAGATATCACATGTGGATTTTTTTAAAGCTCTTTGATAGATCTTTCGAATGGTGGTATAATATACAGGGTGTTCCATTTAAAAAAGTATATTTTTCACAATTTTACTAATTTAAGCGACTTCGTGTCTCCAATAGTAAGAAAGTTACACCAATCTTAACTCGGCTCTTTCGAATTTCCTACGACACAGTATCTTCCCGAAAAGCTGGAAAGCTGCACGTGTTCAACCTATTCCCAAGAAAGGATCTAAATCTCTTCCATCTAACTATAGACCAATTTCAATTCTCTCAGTTCTTTGTAAAGTAATGGAAAAACTAATTAATTCACAAATTCTTAAGTACTTAGAAAAACACAAAATTTTGTATGACGGCAGTATGGATTTCGCCACAAAAGATCTACAGCAGATCTTCTTTCCTTCGTATCACACTGTTGGAATAAGTCTCTTGAGTTTCTAGGTGAGTCCCAGATCGTTGCTCTTGATATATCCAAAGCTTTTGACCAGGTCTGGCATGCCGCACTTCTTAATAAACTTCCCTCCTATGGTCTTTCAACTAAACTCTGTACTTGGCTCTCTAGTTATCTATCTGATCGTCGTATATCAGTTATTGTGGACGGCCATTCTTCATGCTTTCACCAAGTAAATGCTGGAGTCCCTCAGGGCTCAGTTCTGGCATCAACATTGTTTCTTCTTCACATCAACGACCTTCTCTCGTTCACAACTAATTCCATTCATAGTTTCGCCGATGATAGTACCCTTCACTCCAGTTTTCAGGTTCCTAAACCCATTACTAAACCTGTCTTGGAAAACAAACGCAGAGCGATGCAGATATCTCTTTCGCAGGATCTTAATTTAATATTGGATTGGAGCGCTAAAAATCTCGTCCATTTTAATGCATCCAAAACACAATCAGGTTCCTTGTCGCGAAAAGAGTCATCAAATACTCATCCTCTACTTATGAGCGGCCAAGTTTTACAGAGCAAAGACACCTTTAATCTTGTGGGCGTCACATTTGAAAGTAACCTTAACTGGTATAAACACATTGTATCTATAGCCACGGCAGCTTCAAAAAGCTTGGATTTCTCTTTCGAGCCAAAAGTATTTTTCCCCTTCTAATTTATACACTTTTTATGTGTCCCAAATCCGACCTCCCTTGGAATATTGTTCTCATATTTGGGGCATAGCGTCCCCCACAACCCTAAGCATTCTTGATTCTATTCAAAGAAGAACTATTCGTCTCATTAATGATCCTTCACTTACAGAAAGGCTTCCCTCTCTTGCACATCGTCGGGCTGTGGGGATTTATCGCTTTTATAGGTACAGTATAGTTCCTCCACTTACGGTTCCCAACAGAGAAACTCGTGGTTCCGCGCGTATGCATCCCTATACAGTCCAACTGGACAGGCCCCGAACTTCTCACTTTGTTCGTTCTTTTATCCCTAGAGTTTCTAGGTTGTGGAACCTGCTGCCCGCAGAGGTCTTTCCTTCCCCCAAATCTTCAAGTATTTAAGTCCCGTGTCAACAAACTCCCTCTTACCTCGCTTAAGACACCCACGGTACGTTAGCATTTAGGCTTTTAGCCTTCGTGGTTTGTCCAAAGATTAAAAAAAAGTTAGCAATAGTGCTAACTTAAGAATGATCACCCTGTACGGTTTTTCCCTCGGTTTTCCAAAACGTTTTTTTAAAATTCTATTTAAAATGACTTTATTACCAATTCTCAAATCCTCCAATATCTTATAGACATGGTCGTTTTTATGGATGCCATAAAGGAGCCAGAAAGGCTCTACACTGCCTCCAGCTGCTATCAAAATTTGATCTCCACCCGGGTGTTCTTCTACAAACTTGGTGATGTCGTAGACGCCTTCTTTGTACACTACCCATATTTTATCTTTTCTGTCAATAAAAAAAAAACAAACTATACCCGGTGACAACGAAATTACTAGCCAGCCTATTAGTTTCTTGGGTGCAAACATATCGCTTTCAAAAGTTTCAATTGCTTCATTTTGACGAGACAACCAACTTTTTTCCTTACAACAATTTTCGTTGGTGGTTGCATACAGGGGTAGCAGAGATTAAATATTTGGAATAATATCTGTATAAAAAGTAACTTTTTTAACACTTCAAAGCTTTTTTACACTTTGAATTAGTGTTTTGTTTCAATGCCATCTACAATAACCTTAAATATCAATTTATGCAATGTAACAGGAAACGCGACATTGACTGAGCCAAACGGTCTATAGTTAGTTACCTTTGATTTCGTCATTATTTCCTTTAGTTTATGTGTCACCAGTTTTAAAATTTGACAGTTTACAAATAAATTTATTAGATATTATTGAAAATTAATAGTATGGATGGTGGAGGGAGGATAACCATCTTTTATGGCGGAAAAGTTAAAAAAGTGGCCATCGGAATGTAGCAAATTGGGATGGCGCCACAGTAGCCAGTGGAGGGATTTTGGTATTTCTTTCCTTTTTATTTTGTATCTATCTGTCATTTTTCATTTTGTATCTCACTCTAATATTTCATGCTCATTGGTTAAAAATCTCCTCTGGCTACGGTGGCGCCACCTTAAGTTGCTCCTTTCGACGGACACTTTTTAAAACATTCAGATGGTTATCCTCCCTCCACTATCCATAATTAATAGTAATAATTAATTTGGATGACTAAGAAATTGAAAAGGAATTTATACTGTTTTAGTATTATTTCTACAAAAGTAAGTACATACAATTTTCTAAAATTAAATAATAAATGCTTAGTTATGAAGAGGATAATTGTATCTTACAGTTTTCGTTCGTCCTCGGTCGAGTTAACATGTCCGAAGGAGTTCTTGCTGGGCTCTCACGCGGTGTCGTGCATGGTGGATGTTGAAAAGGTGTTGGTTCCCCGAGGAAGTTAGGAAACTCACGCTAAATGGAAGGCATCTTTCTTCTGGAGCTAAGCGCTGTGAGCGAAGATTTCTATATGCTGATGGCTTTTCTGTTTGGTATTGAACACGAGGAATTTCCCAAATGGCGGGAAATGGATGGGCGTGCCGCGGGAAGTGTCAGTTTTGACAGTGAAGGTTATACGCAACACCAGTAGCAGATCTTGGATTGACAGCTGACAATTTATGCATTGCATCGATTTGTTTATTTTAATAGCTACATTTTATAAAAAGTTTTGGAATCTCTGGGAGCACAGGCTCGATTATCCAGAGTTTCCACCTACAAAAGCCCTGGAAAGCAATAGGACTGGAAAGGGAGAGCTGGCAAATTGCCTCTGTAGCAGAGCCAAATAACAAAATCCAGAATCCAGATTCCAGAATTGTCTCTTAAAAAATAAGAAGGCTATCATTTTTTGTTGCAATATAATGGCTGAGCTGCAAAAATTAAAATTAATAAGCTTAGATAAATAAAAGATGTATAAAATGGTATTTTGGGAAATTTTTATACGGTCGTGGAAAAAATATAGTATGTAACACATGCACAGTGTCTTTTTTTACTCGTGGGATTGCCGCACTCGCCTAACGGCTCGTGCTGTCAAACTTCCCATTCGTAAAAAGAAGTATTACTTTATGCACTTGTTACATAAATTACTATTAATCAACAGAAAAACAATCAGCTGGTTAGTATGTATTTTTCACGACATCATTAACCATACATGTTGGTGGTAGGGGAAAACTTACATTTTGTAGGACAATTATTTTTTTTTGGTTTATTTAGATAATTATCTTGAAAATTAACAGAGAAAATCCCTGTTTGTAGTAAATTTTTAATATCTGTCAAATCAACACACTTAATTCCTGCTACCCCTGTAACCTTCCACCAACGAAAATTGTTGTAAGGAAAAAAGTTGGGCGTCTCGTCAAAATGAAGCTACTCACGAAAAATAAGCTTGTTAGTAATGACTTGGAAAAATGGTCCAGGGATCCCCAACTACTAATAAATAAATATATAAACCCTTATATTATGCTAAATATAAAACAAGAGGCACAAAGTACTTCCTAAAATGAGCACAATCACCTAAAAAGTAAGTAATCAAATATTTAACTAAGGTACAACTAAAAGAACTACTTGAAAACACTAATTCCCGCACAATCGAGATTTGCGTTTGAAACAAACCCCAGTCATAGTGCTCTAAAAGTCTTCAAAAGTTTCCAATGAGGGCGCTACATTGAAATTGCAACGTTGCCCAGTCGCCTACTTTAAATAGCCAATTAATGTTTTTACTTACGCTGTGGTATGTTTTGTAACTTCTTCCATAGAATATGAAGGTAAATCTGCACGATATTGTCCAGCATTCACTTCTATAACGGTTTGTTTCTTCGCGTCAGTATATGCATATCTTTTTTTTCATTTACTTAAAAAGTAATTAAAAATTTAAACATATTAAGTAAGATTATTAGGAGAATACTCACCAAAAATATAGTAACTTAAAAAACTAGCTACTGTGGTTCCTAGAAAAAAGATGTCTTTTTAAAGTTTTCGTGGTTTGATTGTTTTTCTTGCCTTTTGTTTTGATTGGCTAGGTGATTTAGACACCTAAAATATTGATTTTTACATCGTAGGCGTGGAATGTGTCTAAAAAGGCTAAAACAAAAAAATCCATTTTTTTTCTTGCTAATTTTTTACAAACCAATTTTATTTGATATTTTGGGGTCCTGATCTAGGACGAATCTAGAAGTCGAGTTTTGTCGAGCACGTTTCGTTTTTGAGATATATCCATCATCAAACTCGAATAGAAAACTATACTAAATTCTCAATGTTCCTCCTTCTTTTTGCAAACAATATTTGATTTAAAGCCAAGTTAAATTGGCACTCAATATTTGATTTTCACCTCCTAAACACCGATTTTTTTCTTCAATTACCCCTTTTTTTATAAAATTGCAAAACTTCATTTTCCCTGCCGAAAAAAACCAATACAAATCGATATAACTGATATAAACCATCAAAATCTAGTGCTGGGGTTTGAAGAACCCCCACCCCTAGCATGAGTAAGAAAGGAAGTTTGTATGAAAAAGTCCTTTTATTTTTTATGTTTTTCATGCATATGGTTATGGGGACTTCCCTTAGCATAGATTTAAGGGTGTATTTAAAAAAATAGGGTTAATTACTTTAGGTTAGGCTTTATGCACTGTTTAAAATCGTAAATTAAGGAGTATTTTATCTCTGGTTAGATTTAGATGTATTTTAACTTCAAAATAATAATAATAATCGAAGTTTTATTAATTAGAGGTTAGGTTTAATATTGTATTTTTTACCTTTGAGTGGGTATGTTCATTTTGTCACAAAACGAGTATTAAAAATTAATTATTACAGATAAGTTATGCAAAGTTCTTTATTATGCATTTCTTCGCTAAATATTGACGTTATAATTATAAATTTATTAAAAACCAAAAACATAAACAACGTCTTCGAGGTCAGATCCATTCATTATAGATTAGTGAGATCATAATAATAATTTGTTAACTATATATTAAGTAATTTTTAATATATTTATAAATTTTGGTTATCTGTGTAACATTTAAGAGATAAAATTTTAACGATAATATCTATAATTAGCCTTTTGTTGATACATTGATACGTTTGAATAAACCGCCTTTTTACAGCTGATACCAATTGCGACGTTGCCGAAACACGAATGAAAACATTGCGATGTTGGGACTAAAGTCATCAGATCTACTGCAACAAAAGCTACGTTCGAAAATACATGCGTACGTTATTTGCATTTTATGCTTTGGAAATTAACATCAATTTCAGGCGTTTAACCAATTATAACCGCGGTAATAATTTTGACGTACAATACATTGTTTAAAAGACAACATAACCGATTGGTAAATACCGGTTTAAAATTGGTTTATCTACTAACATTGATGTAAGTTAAGGAGCGCGCACCAAAAACATTGTAAAAGTTCAAAGTCGGTCTATATAGGGTCGCGATATTCGGCCATATTGCTTTGACGTGTTATTACGTCACATTTCCCATTTTTCGGCCATGTTGTTCAGTGCCGGAGATTTACAGTTTATTGTATTAGTAGAAGAACCGTTTACACAACAGTTTTTAATTATTATTAAGTTGTAAATTCTTTTACTTAAAATAAAAAACATTTGGAATTACATCTTTCAACAAATATCACTCCCAAAACAATGCAAAATAAAATGCGCAAATTCTAGACGCCACTGGATTGATCATCAGCTTTGATTTTACCCAATCTTGCCAACTTTTCGCCGTGGAGTGCCCTTCCTTGCGTCCCCGACCTCGAACCGCCTAAAAGTTGAGGAAGTGTCGCAACCTTATAAATATAAACTAACCTTGGTAAAAGTTGAATTTTGTTTACGCTAGAATTTGGTGTATTCCTTTTATGCTCTAGAACCGCCCGGAACGACACCAAGGGTGTTCCTTTTACAATTTTTTGACATTTTTTCATGTTGTAAAACCGTTCTTGGCACTATTGACAGTTCAGAGAACGGTTCTACAAGGTAAATGGAATACACTAATTGTATAAAATAATGTATCTTAGAGTATATATCTACTAGAGGTAGCCTGGTCATTTGGCCGTGCAAAGGAACGAACGAAGAAAAAAGGTACTACTGTATTTGTATTTAGTAGTGGAGTTTCAACGAAAGCATTCAATTGCTCATTGAATGCTCCCAGAGTAAACTTTATTGCTTCCGGATCATACTCATTTTTTATATTTGAACTGAAAATGTTATAAAGCTATATCACATTAAAATACCTACCTGCAGCTAAAATGAAACAGATTTTAAATATTGACATCAGGGACTTATAACAACAATCGATAACCTTACATATTTTATTTTTAAACGATTTATGGATGATACTGCGGAACTAGCTTTCAAAATTTATGACAAAAAAATAAACAACTTAATTTTTGACATAAGCGAATGCTCCCGGCTCCGGAAGCAATAAAATAAGCTCCCATAAATAAACACCCGGAGTTTTTCACAACCCATTTTTAGGACTGAGACAATGCTGAAGGGTCGCTCCGCCCCATGTTATGCTTTGATACAGAGAGAAACACAGAAACATTATTTTCAACCTAACTTCACATAGTTCTAAATTTAAAAAATCCTAAAAATATTTCCTCTTTAAAGTTACGAAGTGACTAGGGGCACGTTGATGTGCCGCGATAATTTTTACCGGGCACGTGTATGACGTCACTACTAAGCGTGCCAATATTCATCATCAAAGTTGAAATTCAAACTATCCTTAATTTGGCTAAATTCCGCCTTCTTTTTGCACAAAATTCTTGATATAACACTAAATTGGCATACAATATTTTATGAACATCCTTAAAAAAACCTCTTTTTAGTTATTTTACATGTTTTTTATTAAATTTTAATTTTTTACGCCCAAAACGCTGCAACCATGCATACACCAACCTTTTATTATATTAATAAAGAAAGGCTTATAATCAGTAAAAAACAGGTTTTAAAAGGTGGTAATTTTCTAGAAAATGGGAGCAACTCCGATTTTGACGAAATTCGGTATACGGGGTTTTTGGGGCGCTGATCACGAATCTGAAAGAATTATTTGGCGGAAACGTTTCGTTCTCGAGATATCCATCATCAAAGTTCAAATTTGAACTAAGCTTATTTTCACTATATTCCCCCTTCTTTTTGCACACAATTCTTGATTTAAAGCTAAACTGTCACACAATATTTGATTTTCACCTTTTAAAACCCCGTTTTTCTACGTTTTTACATTATTTTTGCATTAAACTGCATAGCTATACTTTGAATCATTTTAATCCCAGTTTGCCATGAAGCCCTATGTGTATGTATGGTTGCCGGATTATCAAAGAAAAGCCACGCAATTTAATTCAAAAATAATGTAAAAACGTAGAAAACTGAGGTTTTAAAGGTGAAAATCAAATATTGTGTGATACTTTAGCTTTAAATCAAGAATTGTGTAAAGAAGGAATATAGTGAAATAAGGTTAGTTCAAATATCAACTTTGATGATGGATATCTCGAGAACGAAACGTTTCCGCCAATAATTCTTTCAGAATCGTGATCAGCGCCTCAAAAACCTCGTATACCAATTCGTCAAAATCGGAGTTGCTCCCATTTTCTAGAAAATTACCAAAAAGGTTTTTTAATGTAAAATGAAATATTGTGTGCCAATTTAGTGTCATATCAGGAATTTAGTGCAAAAAGAAGGGAGAATATAGTAAAAATAGGGATAGTAGACAGTAGTGACGTCATACACGTGCCCGGTTAAAAAATAATCGCGGCACATCAACGTGCCCCTAGTCACTTCGTTAAAGTTATGTGCTAACAGAACTAACCTTTTGTATTTTGTGGTGCTAACTCTCTGTTTTGTGGTTATGTGAAAAATACTAAAAATGTGGAAGCCTTTTAGTGATTCGGAAAATTTGTATATGCTTCGTCTAGAAGAAAGTGAAACTGAGATAATTTTACAACTAACAGACTTTTTATTTTTATGGGAAACTAAATTTTTAACAGAAACATTGGTATTAAATTTTAAGGTTAGTAAATTGTAAATTAGCGTATGTAGCTTTTCTCTATTCTCTTTACATATATTTTTCTTTTAATGTCCATTGTGGTTAGTCCGAAATATGTATTTTATTTGCAGGAAAATAACCCCTGATAGAAGCCTCAGAAATTCAAATTAAAAGTGATCTGTTTAAAAATGTACAGAACCTAACACATGTCAAGATTTCTCTTAAAAATATAAATGAGAGTTTATTGGAATTTGTACTGGAGCAAAGTTGTGAAGAATTAAGTGAATATATAAGTTCCCAAAGAATTATTTATAAATTTTCTTTACATAAAAAGGACCAGAATGAGGTAACAATAATAAATATTAAACACATTTTATTGGGTATGTTGTTTTGCAAAGAGCACGGTAACAGTTTAATAAACGGTTTTCTGCTATTTTAAAGGTTTTTAAAAATTATTGATACTTACATGTTTTAGACACTCTTCTAAATAAAATGTAAGTGGCACACATCTAAAATATTCCGTTTAAAAAAAATATCAGTAAACAAACTTATGGGATCAGGGAGTGAAAAGGGGTGCTGGGCGGGGTTGGTAAAACGAGTTAATGAAACTGAACATTCACATCATGTAAAATTAAGTAAAAATTACATTTTTTTCCACATATTTTTGAGAATAAAGATAAAAAATATGATAATTATAAAATTATTGATTCATAACCTAAAAGTAAGAAGAAAAATTACTAAAAACATCAGTTATACCCAAGGTTAGTTTATATTTATAAGGTTGCGACATATCCTCAACTTTTAGGCGGTTTGAGGTCGGGGACGCAAGGAAGGCCACTCCACGGAGAAAAGTTTACAAGACTGGGTAAAATCAAAGCTGATGATCAATCCAGTGGCGTCTACAATTTGCGCATTTCATTTTGCATTGTTTTGGTAGTGATATTTGTTGAAAGATGTAATTCCAAAAGTTTTTTATTTAAAGTAAAAGAATTTACACCTTAATAATAATTAAAAACTGTTGTATAAACGGTTGTTCTACTAATACAATAAACTGTATATCTCCGGGACTGAATAACATGGCCGAAAAAATGGGAGATGTGAAGTCATAACACGTCAAAGCAATATGGCCGAATGTCGTGACCTTATATAGACCGACTTTGAGTTATACCATGCTAAATATGGAAAGCGTTTGGCAACATCAGAAGGGTCTGATTCTATTTATGGGTGAATAAAAAAGAATTCACACAAACTGGATTCATAAAGTGTATCTGGTGTAATTAAAGGATTAAAAAAAAATGTTGACTTACAAGAACTAATCTGACCACCCTTTATAATCCCTCTTTTATTATTAAACATTTATACAACGTTGCCAATTGTCCATAATAAAAGTGGACAAATGCCAAAAAAATATTTTTTTATTATAAAAAAAAATAAAAATATCATAACTGCGCCTTCATATTATTATTAAGGACAACTAATAGATAACATGTACTTCAGAATATTTTAAAAAATTGTTAAAATTGCAGAAAACCATATACTAAATAATTACCAAGAGCACTAGTAAAATGGCCACCAAGTTCTCCAGATTTAATTTGGTAATTGTGCCGTATAGGGTTTTCTGCCATTTTTATAATTTTAAAAAATTTTGGCTTACATGTTATCTCCTATTTGTTCTTAATCATAATATAATGGCGCTCTTATAAAATATTTTGTATCTTTTTGTAAAAACCAAAAATTTGAATTTTTTAAAAGTTCTTCACTTTTAATCTGAACATTTGGCAACAATGGCTTATCTGTTTAACTCTACCCATCCAAATTGTATAGGGAGTGAAATTTTTTAAATAAAATTCAACGTGCCCGAAGTCACAGTCAGGTTCGAGATCAGGTTAGTTCTGGTTAGTTAGTTTTATTGGCTTTATCAAGGTAAAAAAATATCTCTTTGACATATTTTTGATGTTGCCAAATGCTCTTCATTATTTTCCTTGCATGACTTTTCTTTAACGTTTTTTGCCCAATTGAGGTTATAAAACTTAAATTTCAATTTTCTTCTAATTTCCTCCATTTTTTAACAAACATATTTAGAAAAAAATGATTTTTACTTAGTTTTGGATGTGATTTTGACGATTATTTTCTTCCTATTAATATGACTACTATTGTTTTAATAATAAATTGTTAAAATTGCAGAAAACAAGGTGGAAATGGCCTTGATGCCAGATAAGTTCTATTCAATGTTGCGTAAAAGGAAAGCTGAAGAAATGGCTGGTCCTTCCTCAAACAACGACAACAACAACAAGGACGAAGAATGGCTTGAACAAATAGGTTCAAGCCAACATCGTAATGTGTTGCGAGAGACTATTAAAGTAGGGAAAGAGATTCTTCGTGATATTGAGGAAAAAACAAAAAAAGAGTGAGTGCGAAGCCGAAATAGCGGCAATGCAGCAGCGCCTGATGGCATTGAAAAAGGACGCTGCAAAAAGTAGGCTGCAGCTAAGCCACTTTAATAAATTATTTATTTCCTCGATACCATAATTTGAACTTTTAAACCTTAGACTATATAGTGCACTAGGCCTACGTGGGAAAGCACAAAAGTATTTAAATAAAATGTTTATTTAACTCAGGGAATAATAAAAAAAAAAAATTAAAATAAAATAATCTTTATTGTATATACAGATTCACATACAAAGGTGGAAAGTACCGCCAGGCGTATTTTAATAACCACCAAAGAAAACTTAGTTACTAAAAAATATACAAACAAAACTAGAGATATACAAACTAGAACAAAGTTTACATACACGTTCGGCACTTGAAGTAGAGCGAGAACAAACTTGGCTCCACCCTGGGCAGCTATCGCGTCGTCGTTGCGCTTATCAGTCCGGTCAAAGTTCGGTTGCAATTCTTCGCATACCAAGTACGTGTTAGCCGATCATGTTTACAATTTATTTTAACCTTTGGTACGAAGGCGGATACAGTAATAAAGTAAAAATGGTCTTCACTGTTGAACAAAAGATTAATATCATTAAATGGTATTGTCGTGCGGAGAGTGCAGAAGAAGTTGTCGGCCGTTTTATATTTGCATATCCTGATGAGCAAATCCCTACTGCTAAAACAATTTATAATATCTGGCATAAGTTTGAGCAGTCGGGATGTGTAAATCGATGTGCAAAATGTTCTAGTGGCGATCAGGAACCTCGTCGAACACCTGACGCTAGGATTGAAAATGAGGTCAATGTGTGTGCTTTTGTGGAAATAAGTGAACCTTGTTCTAGCTGCCAAATTTCTGAAGAACTTGATATTCCAAGCCGTACAGTGCGTGATATTTTGAAAAGAAATAAGTACAAAGCCTACAAAATTAAAAACACTCGAGAGATTTTTCCAGAAGATCAAATAAAACGCATGGAGTTTTGTGAAACCCTAAGAGAAAAAATTGATCAAAATGACGACTTCACAAGTAATATTTTATTTACAGACGAGTCATCTTTTGCTCTTCTAGGTCGACATAATTCTTCAGTCGTGAGTTATTGGTCTCGGGAAAATCTACATTTAAGTGTGCCATTACGAACTCAATACCCGCAAAGGTAAATGTTTGGGCTGGTATTTTAGCCAACCACATTGTAGGTCCTTTTTTCATTGATGGTACCTTGAACTCTGAGAGATATTTACTTTTATTGCAACAAAATATTATACCCGCTGTACGAAACTTGAATGTTAATTTTAATGAAATTTGGTTTCAACAAGACGGATGTCCCGCTCACAACGCTAGACAAGTGCAGGACTATTTAACAAACACTTTTGTTGAAACTTTATTTTTACCTGTTTTGTTATATTGAAGTTGTTGTTGTTGATATGGTAACATAATAAATAAAATTGATACTGTAAAAAGAAAAGATTTTCTGTCTAATAAAAAAGCTTTTAAAAACTACTAAAACACATTCCTGAAACTAGGTCCATTACACCTGAAATGTTAGCAACTGTACGTAGAGAATTTTACGACAGGTTGGGATACTGTGAAGCCCAACAAGAAGGTGTATTTGAACACCTTATTAAATAATCCATTTAATTAGCGCTTGCTAAAGTGCACTGCGAGGCAGCCGAAATTTACATTACAGTCGTTCTCTTTCTACTCTCTATCTATTAGTGTCTAATACATTAAAACGCAATCCGTGAGATTCAACTCGCCAAACCTGTATATACCTACAACAATAACATATTGTTCTCTGATACATGCTTGCATATTTTAAATTTAAAAACAGGTACACTTAAGTTTTTAAATCTTACCAAATATTCCTTGTGCATCAAATTTTTCCTGTTGGAAAAATTGGAATAGTCGTTTATAAGTAATCTGTTTTAACAAATAGCATTCTCGAAAGTGGAACAATCCTCGTCTGTGACTCGGATATTTAAAACCACTCTCGCTCATGCTATTTGTTAAAATAAATTACTAAAAACTCGTTTTTCCGAATTTTCCCAAAAGATTAAATGCACTAGGGATATTACCCCTGAATATTAACTCATTTTACTTATTTTACCCCGCCCAGCACCCCTATTCACTTCCCGGTCCCGCAAGTTTGTTATGTTATAATAAATTAAAAACGGGTAATTTTTGATCAGCGCCACTGGTGTTTTATTAAAAAAAGGATCTAAAATCAGTGAAACAAAATCATAAAAACGGCAGAAAACCCTATTCAGCACTGTTACCTTTAATTTGATGGGGTTTCTTGGAAATTATTATATTTTTGTGTCTGTAAATCTGTAGCATTATGTAGTAACCAATGTGTGTTTCAGAGTATTTTAATAATAATATTTTCTGATACTCTTTCTTGAAATATAATATAAAGTAATGATTTTAGTTTAAAAGTAAAGTGACAGTTTCTGCAATTCAAACCATTTACTTTTTGGAAAAGCAGCAGAAAATGCTGCTTAATTTGGTACAGAAAAAGATAGGGAACTCGAGGAGTATAGAATGGAAAAGGGAGAAATTTCCAGAGGTAGGTACTGTAAATACATTTTCTGGCCATAGATGTGAACCGAGTGTGAACTAAATTATAACCCATCCTGTCTCCAGGATGGGCCAAATTGAACTTCCACACTTTTTAAGTAACAATAACTTTTTATCTGTTGCGCCTATTTTTTATGTTTACAGGGTTAATAGGCAGATATGTTTTCTCTAGGTTTGTCAATTTTGGTCGAATAGATTTAGTCAGGACCGGACTTACGGGACTTTTTCCAAAATGATACATTTAACCTCGTTGCAAAAGAAATCGGATTGTGCTACAATTGAGCTAATACGTTTTTCTTGTAGACAAACTATGGGAAATGATTCAATAAAAGCGAATCTGTCAATAATTTAAGGATTCAGAAATTATAATTATTCTTGGTAAATGATGCGCCCCAAGAAGCATGCATTTCTCCCGATTTTAACAGGGAATAAAAAATGTGAGGTAACCATGGTTCCTGAGTTGGCCGCTGACACAACTTAACAGTAAATTAATTAAAATTAAACGTATTAGCCTAATTGTAGATAAATTCTATTTATTTTGCAACAAAGTTAAATGCATAATTTTGGAAAAAATGTCCGGTAAGTCCAAGACTAAATTTATTCAACCAAAATTGACTAATCCAGAGTTTCTTTATGAGAAGGGGTTTAGACATAAGCAAGACCGCTTTTGTCAGGGACGTGAGGGTGTGAGAATTACGATTTCGGTTGGCAGTTTTGTTCAAAGTTGGTAGCATTATCAGCTGATGACAGAGTCGTGCCTTGTCGAAGCTTTGTTTGGTAAAAACTGTGGAAATTTGCCATTTTCATTTTGGTCGTATATTTTGCAAGGATTTCCATTTGTTATTGTTTTTGGTTAGTTTACAGACTTCACATATTATTGGTTCGGACTCGTTTTATTTTAGAGATTTTGATAGTGTTTAGTCGAATAGTTTTAAGTCATTCGTGTATTTATATATGTACATATGATACTGATGAGTGTCCGCTAATTAATGGTACACAGAAAAACTACAGATTTCTTATGCGAAAATACCCATTTAGGATTTAAACAAACATACCTATATCCAAAAGTTAATGATAAGGAAGATACGGGGTGTTAAAAGGATATAAATATTTTTTATTCATGTATTTTGATAATTTCTGATATTTTTTAAACATTTTAATAAAACTCGGTATCCAGGAGTTTTTAGCTATCAGCTATTTATATCTGAGCAGTTGTAATTATAGCTAATACGATGTTATTGAAGGTACATACTTTCGGGTGCAGTGAACAACAAAAACGTGAATACCTTAAAAACGGTTGTCAAGTCCGATTCTTACTAAGTAAACCTTTTTTGTGCAGAAAGCATAGAGAAGCTTACTAGTTTACATACATACAGAGTAGTAACAAAAAATTGGGTAGTTTTAGAGAATTTTAAATAGTGTACCTATTGCCCTCTAGTCTACACACAAAAATTAATATTTGATCTGAAAAGCTAATGTTTGAAAACCCCGAGATACCGGGGGAACAATTATCGAAATAAATTTACTTTTTCTTTTTACTATGACACCCCCGTATCTTCCTTATTATAAACTTTTGGATATTAGGTATGTTTGGTTATATCTTAATATTTTGGCATAAGGAATCTGTGGTTTTTCTGTGTACCATTCATTAGCGGACTCCTTGTGTACAAAGTTTTTAAAATGATTTTTGACTTACGGAACCATGGAAAATGTTTTGCTCTGCCAGGTAGGGTAGGGCGGGGCTAGTTGAGCAGTTTTTCACTTGATCGGTTATAGGTCCTCAAAAATAAGTTTTAATGGCTTATAATGCATACTGATGGATTAGCAATTTATCCCTTATTAATAGTGTCCATAGTAATTTTTTTCTAATAAGTCGAATTTAGGAGCTTCATCTATTTTAATGTAGATAGTCAAGTATGCCCAATGTACCCCATAGGTGAGGTAAGTTGAGCAAGGGTATGGGGCTAGTGGAGCACTTAGGCATATAGTGAAATCATGGCTTGAATGTTAGATACGTTTACAATAAAAATACATTTTGACAATTTGCTTTTCATATTTATAATCTTATAGTGACAAAACAACAAATTTCATTAACAAAACGGCAACGTATCTAGCTTAGCTTAACTATTGAATTTAATATCTAGCAAGAAATGCCTTACAAAATTTTTTAAAAAATTTAGTTTGTAAATTTTATTTAAGTCTTTGAAATTATAACTTTGTTCTATATTTTTATTTCAAAAATTTTTGTTAGAAAATTTTATTTAAAAATTTTAAATTGCCATCAATTCATCTTCGTTTTTTAAACTTTTTAGCAATTTTATTTTGCTTCTAATGTAATGCCTTCTGTATCTGTTAAAACTGCAGTTTTTCTCTATCTTCTGTTTGATTTGGCTCCTTTTCTTGGACCATCAGCGTTTGGATATGGTCGAACTATTTCCAGAAAAAATTTATAAGTTTGATGGGTCAGCTCGTTTTCTTTGTGGCTTGTACAAAGTACAGGAGTCTCTAGTAGTCTTACTGTTATAAGTTCGTATCCTAAAAAATAAAAAAAAATAAAACATTTTATACTTAAAACCTTGGGGTTAGTTTGGTAACTGTAGCTCAACTAACCCCAACCACAAATTTTAAAGGAAAAGTAAGTTTATTAAAAAACCGGTTAGAATTATATCCAAAATCTTTACACATAATAAAACTGCAATAAATTTACTTAAGATTAATACTTACCTGATTGAGAACGGAATACATTTAACTATCACAGATAAAATTTTCCGGCTTGCAATTATTTTACTTTTTAATCACAAAATAAACAATGCGCACGGATACTTTTCTCGAACGCCGCGTCACCACTAGTGGTCGCACAATGAGTTCCCCTCGCGCAACACCTTCTTTATGCTATTTGATACTTTCGCGTGCGGTCGATAGTTTTTGAGATATTTTGATTGCCCAACTTACCTCTATGCTCAACTAGCCCCGCCCTACCCTACCTCATCGTCCTCTCTTCGCTTTGATAATTTTTAATTTTCAATATTTAAACCGCATTTATGTTTTTGTTTTAGGTTATGCCTATTAAAATAATCCAATAAATTTTGTTTACAACATACAGTTCTTTTTTGTTTTCTCCTTAATTCTACGCCACTGATCTGCCTAAAATCAAATATGGCCGAAAATAAATATATATATAATATGGACTAACCTAGAGAAAACATATTTACCAATTAGCCCTGTAAAAATAAAAAAAAGATAGGAGCAACAGATAAAAAGTTATTATTAGTTAAAAAATGTGCAAGTTTAATTTGGCCCACACTGTATAAACTTAATTTTAGGCGACCTAAAAACGGTAAAATTTGACCCTGATTTGTTAAGTACTGGGAGTGACACATTATTTTTAAATGTATTTTCCAATGAAGATTCTCAAGATTTCTGGAAAAAGTTTGCAGACAAAAATGGAGAGGTACAGACAACTGGCTTAAGGTAAGTTATTAATAAATAGTATATTGTATTTTTTAGATTATAGAGCACCAAATCCTTTAATTCCCGTATGAATATACTGCCTCTTACTTCACTTATGTCCTACTTTTCATATTTTACCATTGATTTTTTTCAGTGTTCAGACAGAGCCTTGGAATTCAAGAAAACGAAAAAAGTGTTATTGAGTTCTAAAAATGTTATAAAAAAGGAGCAGGAATATCTTTCAAAAATAAGAAATAATATTTTTTTAAAAACCTTTATTAAATTCTCTTTTCTTAATAATACCATTTATTGTTAATTGTTTATTTTTTTATTTAAAGAAATATGTACATAATATGTATTATATTATATTTGTTTTTAAAATAACATAAATAAAAACAGTATTAATTTGTTGTTGAAGTATTATTGTAAGTTCTAGTCGTAGCATATGATGTGACCTAAAAAAATATATTTAAAGTGGAGCTAGCAATTTTTATGGTAATTTTCTAGAAACCTGGCAACTCGATTTGACGAAATTTGGTATACGGGGTTTGATGTTGATCACGAATCTGAAAGAATTTTTTGGCGGAAACGGTTCGTTCTTGAGATATTTATCATCAGACTTGAATTTTAAACTAATCCTATTTTTACAATATTCCCCCTTCTTTTTGCACACAATTCTTGATTTAAAGCTAAAGTGGCACACAATATTTGATTTTCACCTTTTAAAACCCCGTTTTTTACGTATTTTACATTATTTTTGCATTAAATTGCGTAGCTATACTTTGAAACATTTCAATCCCAGTGTCCCATGAAGCCCTATGTGTATGAATGGTTGCCGCATTATCAAAGAAAAGCCACGCAATTTAATGGAAAAATAATGAAAAAAACGTAGAAAAACGGGGTTTTAACAGGTGAAAATCAAATATTGTGTGACACTTTAGCTTTAAATTAAGAATTGTGTGCAAAAAGAAGGGAAATATAGTGAAAATAAGCTTACTTCAAATTGGAACTTTGATGATGAACATCTCGAGAACGAAACGTTTCCGCCAAAAAATATTTCAGATTCGTGATCAGCGCCCCAAAAACCCCTGTATACCAAATTTCGTCAAAATCGGAGTTGCCGCAGGTTTCTAGAAAATTACCTAAAATTGTAATTTGGGTAATTTTTATATGGTCGTAGAAAAATATAGTATGTAACACATTCATGAAGTGCCTTTTTTCAAGTTTGCTGTTAAGACAAAAATCTACCAGTTCTTATCATTTTTTATGGACGCCTAAGTTCTACAGGATTAAGAATAATGTGTTCTTATGGACTTTACTTTGTGAAATAACTTTATTTGGCACAAACTCATTAAATCCTTACCTACATCAGTTTAAAAAAAAGCCTAATATACTTACAGAAACTTTATGTGGGTTGTAAGAGTCTGTAAACCCTTTGTATGGAGCTGGGCAAGTAGTATCAGTCACCAAGATGATTGAGTCTTCAGTAGCTGTGATCCTGCTCATTTTTATATAATTTCCTGAGTTAAGATTTTCTTTTGATGAATATAAACTAAAAAAAAAACAGATTATTAATTTTATAGAAACATGTTTTGTAATTTTTACTACATATTTTGCACTAAACTTACGGTGTGATAAACACTAACAGGAAGAGATAGACCCGTTGATCTTTTTTTCGCCCTTTCGGGGTCATCCCACCCAGGTCCGACGACCGTCCCCTAGGTGGTGCACTGCAGCCTGAAGGCTTATTGTACCTTGACCCCTACTCCTTCCCATTCACACACCATTCATTCCATAACTTTGATGGTTGCTGCTCGTCCGTTGATCTTGCTTTAGATCGTCTTATTTCCAGGCATTGGCAAACATTTTCTATTGTAATTTTAAGCGGTCACGACGTGTGTGAATTAAGTTCGCATGGGTTGGGAAAAATTCTTTAAAACTCAGTGCTTTGCTTTTAAAATAAATTTCCTTACATTCATTTTGTAATTAATTTTAAAAAATATACCTATATATTTCCTTTTTTCTGCTTTTTTCTACATTCAAAAAAGACAATATGTAAAATTCACTCAAAATATTTTTTAAAATTTAACTGTCTAATACAGGAGTCACCAACTACTTTTATTATGGGTCCTCTTATTAAAATACCAGGACCATCGCGGTCTGGAAAGAAAAAAAGATACCCTATAGACCAAGGGCGGTCGTATCAACTTTCCCAGGGGGGCCAAAGGTCGAGGAAAAATGCCTAAGGCGAATTTAGAGGGAGGTGGGGGATTAACATTTTTGAAGACCAAAAAAAAAGGGTTTCTGACCTCCTTTTATTGTTTTGTTTTATTTATAAAACACTTGATCCATGTTTTTTCTCCTTCCCACATATTTTTGAAAAGCAAACAAAAAATAGGCACCAGATAGGGGAGTAATAGGCGCTACACAGGGAAGTTTCTAAAAAAGTTTAGGTCGGGTGGGGATTAGAACTAATCTTTCTGCGGGGATATAAATAAAATAGAGGCGAAAAGGAGAGAATGACTTTTTTTTTTGCTCTTCAAAATTTGTTTCTTTGTACGAATATGGGCGGTCTGGGAATTCTAGCCTATGGCGCCTCATACCCTTAATTCGGCCCTGGGGGGAGGCACATCATCATTAAATGCCCATATTTGCCACTTGCTATGTATATACAATATTTGGTTACAAAGGATGTGGCATGAAAGGGAGGGGCCATGGCCCCATGGCCCTACTCTATGACTGAGATGCGCTTAACAATTAAAATAATAAACTGTATTATTTAAATGTGTGTAGATAAAATATTAATAAATAAATGACATTCTGAACTAAAGAAAGTGCAAAGAGTTTTTACAATTTATTGAGAAAAATTATATTAACAGCGCAAAAAATGAAATTGCGTACTCAACAAGGTCCACATAAAATAGGTTGGAGCAGGGCCGTATTAACTGTATGAGGCGCCCTAGGCTACAATTCCCGGAGCGCCTATTTTGCATGACAAAAAATTTTTGAAAAGCAAAAAAAAAAGGTCCTTACCTCCGTTGCGCGTATTTTCAGGCGCCTTACTTTACCACCCGAAATGAAATTTGATGACCAAAAAAAAAGGTCATCCCCTCCTTTTCGCGCCTATTTCATTTATTTCAAAGCACCTTATTCACAGAGAAATTTGTTGTAATCCCCACCCGACCTAAACTTTTTAAAAACTCCCTGTCTAGCGCCTATTACTCCCTTGTCTGGCGCCCTAGGTTGTAGCCTAGTCAACCTAATGGATAATACGGCACTGGGTTGGAGGTTCGGATCCAGACCGCGCGTCCGCAAGTTGGTGAGTCACGCTCGAGGGTCTTTCCAGTCGAACTGCTCTAAAATTTTAGTCACTGTCACGCTCCAAGAAAGAGAGATACTTTTAAGAAATTTTAAAATTTCGTTGTTTTTAACCTTTCTTGGCTAATATCTAATTCCATTTTAAATAAATAATTTTAAAAATCCATCCTTAATCATAAAAAACACGTTTGAAGCACAAAAACCAAAAGAGGGGTTGGTGCATGAGGGGCAAGGGGAAAGAAAAACGGAGTAGCTCAGATGCATAACACTTTCCGCCACTGGAACGCCATAAAGTAGAACGAAATGCTCCTGAGCTACTCGGGAGCGCTCTATTTGCGTCATTGGAAAGCCACTCTAGGTTGCTTTCCAGTGACGAAAATTTTGTGCGTCACGCTCCAGGGTTTGAAGCTCTTAAAGTGCTCTAAAAAGTTAGTCACTGGAACGCATCCTTAGACAAGGAAAGAGAGATACTTTAAGAAATTTTAAAATTTCTTTGTTTTTAACCTTTCTTGGATTTATAATAATAATATCTTTTTAATATCTAATTCCATTTTAAATAAATAAATTTAAAAAATCCATCCTTAACCATAAAAAACACGTTTGAAGCACAAAAACCAAAAGAGGGGTTGGTGCATGAGGGGCAAGGGGAAAGAAAAACGGAGTAGCTCAGGTGCATAACACTTTCCGTCACTGGAACGCCATAAAGTAGAACGAAATGCTCCTGAGCTACTCGGGAGCGCTCTATTTGCGTCACTGGAAAGCCACTCTGGTCTAAAACAATAGGAACAGGGGTGTAAAGTTTTATATTTATTACCTTTTTTAACACGCTTTTATTAACTTGGGTTGTAACTATCTATCCATCTGTCTATCTATGTAACGGAATCTTTGAGCCTAATTTTAACCAACTTCCAGCTATTCGATTTCTTTGAAACTTTGCACACGTGTCAAGGACCGATGAAGATGCAATAATTTAAAAACAGTATCCCGTTATCTTTTTTGAATCGCCAGGAAAAAATTCCATTATATTATAAAAACAACACCTAGGATGCCATCTGTTGGCAACATTTCAAACTTTGCTATTAAATGAAGAAGAAATTTTTTAGTTTTTACACAATTTGGTTAGTTGCACCATTGGTGTTCAATTTTTATGAACAATAAAAATATAGGGTTAGTTGCACCATTGGTGTTCAATTTTTATGAACAATAACAGTTAATAAATGCCGTTAACACGCTTTTTTATTAACTTGGGTTGTAACTATCTGGCTATGTAACGGAATCTTTGAGCCTAATTTTAACCAACTTCCAGCTATTCGATTTCTTTGAAACTTTGCACACGTATTAAGGAAACATGACAATGCAATAATCTGCAAACAGTATCCCGTTATCTTTTTTGGATCGCCAGGAAAAAAAATTCCATTATATTATAAAAATATAAAAACAACACCTAGGTTGCCATCTGTTGGCAACATTTCAAACTTTGCTATTAAATGAAGAAGAAATTTTTAGTGGGTTGCAATATATTGGCAACGGTCCAAACATTGCCTGGATTGCCATCTGTTGGCAAAATTTCAAACTTTGATACTTAATGAAGAAGAAATTTTTTAGTGAGTTGCAATCTGTTGGAAAAATTTTAAAATTTGCCACTCTTGTTCATTAAAAAATGTTTTCGCCATTTTGTCAAGAGTAGCAGAAACTAAAAAATGAAAAATAATTAATAGTTTAAAAAACTAAAAAACACGCTTTTATATGCAACCGAACTAAAAATTAGAAAATAATTTTTCATTAAAAATATTGTCATTTCATAGTAAAAAGCGTGGGGTGATAAATATATTAAATGTTATAATTATTATATTTGCAAATATCTATGATGGAAAAGTTATGAAAAATAGTAAAATGCACCCCACGCTTTTTACTATGAAATGACAATATTTTTTTAATGAAAAATTATTTTCTAATTTTTAGTTCGGTTGCATATAAAAGCGTGTTTTTTAGTTTTTTAAACTATTAATTATTATTTTTATTTTAGAAAATAAATAAAAATACCAATTTTTTTATCCGGTACTTACGCCAAAATGCTTGTTATTTCCTGTATTCTGTTCCCTTCACGGTGTTGATCATCTTTTGTCTATTTCCATTGCTGGTTTCGGTATTTTCTTCTTCTCGGTATAGGGACAAAATAGTTTGATTTTTCGTGGAACTGAGTGCAAGATGTGCTTTGCTTATTTTTTATTTTTAGTTATTTTAAAAGTTCCCCAAAGCCACAGTATGTGCTTCTCGTCGAAAACTGCAGTAAAAGTATCGCTACACGCACATCGCTACAACATTTTAAGTAATGAGGTTTACTTTTAATATTACTTGGGAGGTGATCTGCAAAGTGCAGTTTTTGCCAATGACAAGATATAATGGACCGGCCCCGACGTATTGCTGCTGTAAATTTATTTGCGGCTAACGAAAGAGAGAGAGGTCCGTCACTCTAGGAGAGTCACTCTAAGGGATAAACATCTAATTCTGACACCCCGTAAACTACTACCATAAAGTAACATATCTACGGATAAGAGAAACCATGGCATGCTAAAATTTTCGTACCGCTTTTGCGGCAGGCTTGTCATTTTTCCAGTTTACACTTTAAATGCGTCGGTCCAAGCCTCGCCTCGTGTAACATCAGCGGTGGGGAGACACGTAAGCTTACTGAAATGACTAACTGGCGGTATTTCAACGAGAAACGAATAAAATTATATTGGGAGTTTTGCATGACCTGTCCTTAAATCGGCTATTCCATGATAACTCTTATAATTCCCTTACTCTATGCTACTACCTCGCCATTTAGGAAGCATTTTTTTAAACCACTATATTTTACAGCTGCGTTTTTAATTTGTGCAAGATACGGCATGTGGCGCCCTTTAAAGTTTACAATAAAATCGACAGCAAATTTTAATTTCTTACCTCCTAAAATCCCTTCTAACCAAAAATTGTGACAACTTACATCTTTCTAACAAAATTATTTACAAAAACTAAAACCAGAATAAATATTTAACACCATGTATCTACAGTTGTTTGTTTAGTTACTTTTTGGTTAGATTGTTTTAAAAGTCAGAACTAATTAAAAAAAAAACAAATTAGCATATTCATATTGCATTTGTCATAATGCAAAGGCAAAACAAAACTATTACCGAATTAGTTAACAAATATCCAAATTGTCTATTCTATTCTATTTCTATTTTTTTTCTTGGTTTCGTCCCTTCAGGTCCAATCCACCACTCTCCTCCTACCGGACTATGCTTTCCAGGGCTTCGTCGGCGGAAAATCTGGATAATCGAGCTCGTAGCTCCCAGAAATTCCAAAAGAAAACAAATAATTCAACAATCGATGCAATGCATAAATTGTCGGCTGTCAAACCAAGATCTGCTACTGGTGTTACGTATAACCTTCACTTTCACTACTGACAGCTCCCATGGCACGCCCATCTATTTCCCGCCATTTGAGAAATACCTCCTGTTCACCACCAAACAGGATACCAACAGCTTATAGGAATCTTCGCTCACAGCGCTTAGATCCAGAAGAAAGATGCCGTCAATTTAGCGTGAATCTTTCCTTGATCCCCGAAGGTAAAAAATGTTCGTACGACACCTCTAGCCGCCACTCCGGGAAGAACTTTGTGGTCCTCTACGCATGTCCGCACTGTCTGGAGGTCAAACAAAGAGTCTATCCAAATTCTCAAGAATCCTATGATGTTCGAAACAGGGGTGGTCATATCAACTTTCCGAGGGGGGCATATCATCAATAAATGTCCAAATTTGCAAATAGGCGTGTTTAGGTAAACAAAACTTAATCGGTTACAAAGGATGTGGCATGAACGGGGGGGGCCATAGCCCCCATTGTCCCCCTATGACCGCCCCTGGTTCGAAAGCATTTTTCTGTTTAAATTAATTAATGGAAGCGTTGATTGCCAAAGCCTTTTAAGTAAAATCAATTTTCGTGCTCCACCAAGGAACACAAGAGAACAGTTTCTTTTTGCTGTAGATTTTCATAGAAGCAACTATGGCAGGTTTTCTCCGATCACAAGATCTCTTATGAATGGAAATAAGACAGACTAAGACTATTTTAGTTCCTCCTTTAATTTATTTAAAAAATGAGATATGTGTGATGTGAAAACATTAGATTATTTATTTTTAGGGCAATTTATAATTATTACTTAATTATTGTGCATATTTAATTTACTTGTAAACCACGTTAATTTGTAAAAAGGCTTTGCCCGTAAATAAATAATTTAATATTCCTCTTTTTCTGCAAGAATAACATATTTTTTCGGGGTCAAAAATTTCTACTTCTTGCAAGCATCACTTGGAAATTTGTATCACAAAAACAAAACAAAAGAACTAACTTAATCTCAAAGCAAAATTAATATGTCTCCTCCGTCAAAATGCCTCGATCAAATCAGAGGGCAATCGGATGCGTCTAGATGTAATAAACGAACGATAAAGATTTCCTCGCTCTCCTCGGATTTAAATAAAGAACGGTTTCGTAGCGGTCAGATCGATGCGAGGTAATGACAGAACGCGCCTCTAAAATCATCCACTTTTGGACGGTAAGTTGGATTAAATGGACTCTTTGTTTGACCTCCGGACAGTGCGGACGTGCGTAGAGGACTACAAAGTTCTTCCCGGAGTGGCGGTTAGAGGTGCCGTACGGACGTTTTTACCTTCGGGGATCAAGGAAAGATTCACGCTAAATTGACGGCATCTTTCTTCTGGATCTAAGCGCTGTGAGAGAAGATTCCTGTAAGCTGATGGTATCCTATTTGGTGGTGAACACGAGGCATTTCTCAAATGGCGGGAAATAGATGGGCGTGCCATGGGAACTGTCAGTAGTGAAAGTGAAGGTTATACGTAACACCAGTAGCAGGTCTTGGTTTGACAGCCGACAATTTATGCATTGCATCGATTATAGAATTATTCTTGTTTTCTTTTGGAATTTTGGGAGCTACGAGATTTTCCGCCGACGAAGCCCTGGAAAGTATGGTCCGGAAGAGGGGAGAGTGGTGGATTGGACCTGAAGGGACCAAAACCAAGAAAAAAATAGAATAGAATAGAATAAGTTGGATTAAATCGTCATTTTTTAGTCTCACGAATTTGTGGTAACATTTTTTCGGACCCTTTAGAGACACTCCGTATATTTATCAGAATTAAAACTGAGAAAATCGCGAAAAACTATTTCTTAATGACAAACACCAAGGTATCTTACCAATATTTTATTCTCTAGCTTCAAAAAACCGTTATTTCTTCTAAAAGACTGTAATTTTTTCCCAGTTGTCCATAACTATTATCTCCCATTAAATACATTTCACCTTGTGTATTAACCATTACAGTATGCTTTTCACTCATGGATACTTGGGATACTTTTCCAAAATACTGTTTGGACTTTCTAAAATCCTGTATAAATTCTACGCTACTTTTATCCAACTTTTGGTGTTTGTTACTTCCTCTAATAAAAACTGTGTTTTGTTCACTAATTAAAATGGCTGCATCGTTACTGCAAAATATTTTCCGGATTTTTTCACGAATTTCTACAAGAATCGGTATACTGCAACTAAAACAAATAATTTGTTGTGATAATAAGAGAATTTCGTACTTTTGTATTTATTTTAATTTATTCCCAAAACGGTTCAAGTAGTACTATTTCTCAGTGGCGTAGCGTGGGTCAAAGGGCGGGGGGGCGATCTATTATTGGGGCGACCTAATTTTTCATAGAGCAGTATACTGATAAATATTTCTTGCTGGCACCAAGACAAGTACATTAATATGAGTTATGTACAAATAAAAATATGATTTATTTAAAAATCCTTTGATATCAATGTGATACCACGCTATAAATGAAAACTACATAATTTGATTAATTTTTTTATAATGTTTTAATTAAAAAAATTTTTTTAATGTTTTAAATATAATAAACAATTTTTAAAATATATTTGTGCAAAAACAAATATAAAATACGACTTAACTAAAACAAAACGCCCTTTAAAAATGTATAAACATAAAAAAAAATTAAAATATATTTCTGCAAAAACAAATACTATATAAGACTTAACTAAAACAACTTAAAAACCTACAAATATAAAAAACTATTTTTAAACTATATTTTTGCAAAATCAAATATAAAATAAGGCTTAACTAAATCTTATACGCATTTTCGACCAAAAGGATGCAGGTATTATTTAAGAATATGAAAGATAACTTCGGTCAACACGATTTCTGGGTCCAATTTTTACATATTAAATTTTAGTTTCTCCTACGCCAAAACTTAGGAAAATATATTTTTATGAAAGTTTGCTCTTGTAGAAATTTAAGCAATTTTCGATGATTTTGGCAGAAATCAATGATTTTTATAAAGGGAATTTTAATGATAAAGGTGGGAATAGAATTCTTAAGTAGATTTATTGTGTATTAATATTAGTTTAATTAAGGAATACAAAAAAAGGACTTGTTTATCAGAACTAACAATTTGTAAGTGTGCATTAGTCTTGGATTTAATTAAGGAATTAAAAAAAAAGACTTGCTTACGAACTAACCATTCGTAATTTCCTAAAACTGTTTTAATTACCCTGTCGGGCGCTATACCGTAGTTCCGGAAGGTAAGTATACAATTTAATATCCCAGGTTGAAAATGTACATGTCCTTATCTGCCCCTTTTTCTTGGGCATAGGTAGACGAAGGGATTCCGGTCGAAAATTCGCCCGCAGTGGTCTTGACACTTTTTATTTTATCCAAAACTGTGTCAAAGTCAACATCAGGAGCATAATCTGAGTCGATGCTTATTAGGGCTAAATCGTTTAGCCTCTGTTCGCCAATAGTGGTCCTTTGTTATGACTTTATTTTGCGTAAACGACTAATTGACCTCAGCGCCGGCGCTATTAGTTTTATATAATTTCATTAAATTTAAAAATTAAAGTACTTGCTAAAACCCTCCCAGGAAAAAATTATGGTTGTGCCACTAATTAAGGAGGCGCTAAAACAGAAGGGTGAGGGGGCAGCCGCCCCCCTGCCCCCAGCACGCTACGCCCCTGCTATCTTTGTCTGTTTTCAAGTGTAAACTCAAAATTATAAAAAAACAATTTTCAATTTAGGTAGGTACTGACCCCTTTAATCAATGGGAATTATTACTAAAATGATGGAGCTAAATTGACTTAATCTATGCTCCAAATGAGTGCCCGAGATGCAAAACTCGCTTAATGCATAAAAAGTGAATTTAGGAAAAGTGAAGAAAACGTTTTTAGGGTCGCTTATGTACATGTATATTTATTAGTCCTTAACATACTTTTTAAAATATCTATAAGATTTTTAAATAAATGAAGAAAAAGAAAGCATTTGGTGACTTTTCCACCAAACACTTGTAAAAGGAGAGTTTTGTAACGAACAAAAACAGGCGAATTATTTTACAGCATTTATTTACAAAAAGTAAAAAAAAGTAAAGTTTATATTCGAAAATCAATATCACATGCTTTTAAGCCGCTGCATTCTGTCTTAATATCATTTTCAGGGTTCTGATTTTCTTCATGTCTAGGGGTAATAAGTTTTTCTTTAAAAAACTCAAATCAGGGTTTTCTTCCCAGGTATCATCGTAGTGTTTTTTAAAAGAGAAATTATTGTGGATTTATGGCCCATAAAGGGGACCACAGACGATCAATATTACTGGGCAAAATATTATACAGTAATATTGCTAGTCGTCCCCAAACAGTGCAATATATTTATGCAAAGACTATGTTTGATATATTGCACAATAACTAGTTTTGTTTTGTAAATACCGGTTAAAGGATGGATAAGAAAAAAGTAGCTGCTTGAAACATGTTTGAAAATAAGAAAAAACCTTTATTTCTTTCTCTATTGCTTTTAAACCCATATTTGTGTAATTCTTTTGTATTTAAAACCTAAAATAATTGTGCAATGTTACCCACACACGGCACAATAAATCACTATTGCGCAATAGAAATAAAACTGTTTTTGATTGAAACAATATATTGTACAAGCTTTTAATATAAACCACAAACGGTGAATAATATTGTACAATATAAAATTTTGCGCAATAATATTGATCGTCTGTGGGCCGCTTTAGGTTTGCACCCAATAGGAAGTTCCTCAGGATTAATACAATTTTATTCAAATTTTATTGTAACAAACCGATAAAAAAATAACTTTAATCTTTTAAGCCTTTGACGTTTGCTTTCCTCTTTAATGTTTTTCCCACACATGTTTTTCGGAGTAGGCTGTATTGGTGAACCTAAACTATCATTGATTGCTGAAACATTAATGTCTATTTCCATTTTAATAACTTTTAATTACATTTCAAACAAACAAGTCAAAATACCCCCAAAACCAGAATCGTATTAGATCGACAAGAAAACAAACTAAATAAAAAAAATATCTGATTGTTTGACACGCTAACCACGTGGGTATAGATGGGACCACATTTAATTTATTCTGAAAGCAATACCGCTAAGTACACAAAAAAGATAAAGTAAACAAAACTTTTCGAAGGCACATAGTCGCTGACAGAGCCTGATTACATATTTTTAGATAAATAAAAAAACATTGCTTAAACACATGATACAACAAATACAAAAGGTAGGATCTTGCGCATGACATTTATCACGTGACCACCGTCTCTGACGTAGTAATGTGACTAAATTTGTAAACAAAGTTGAAACCATACGTTTGTTTTCGTGTCTTTAGATGTTTAGTTTGCCGTTGTACATTGGTTTTTGGCAGTTTTTTGACTTTAAAACTAGTTAGGTATAAGATAATTTGTTTTTAGGTGCTTTAAATAGTGGTTTATTGCGAAGTTCCGTTTATGCACAAATTAACATCTTAAGCTTGTTAACATCAAATATTATATTCTTTAATTAACAGTAATAATATTCTAGAAAGATATTTCTCTATACTCGTCCTCATATTTTAAAACAATCACAAACATTTCAGGCTTTCTTTGGACATAAATTTAAATATTGCGCCAAAAAAGTCACATTGCTACGTCATGCGCAAAGCGAACCAATTTGGAATCGCTGTTGATCCTACCTTCTTGTAATTTTTGTATCATGGCTTAAACACGTATATATCGCGTACTTACAAAGCATCCTTGTATTTCGCCTCTGGCTTGGTATAAAACTGGGCACGTGGCGTGGAACTAGAAACTCGTCGGGTTGAATATTTTTTGCTGCAATAAATCATTGTATACGAAAGGGTTTATTAACTTTTTGTGTACTTTGCGGTACTGCTTTCATAATGAATTAAATGTGGACCCATCTATACAATCGCGGGCTGTAATTTGTCACTTTGCAAATAGAGAGTATTGCATCACGCACATTAAATCATAAAGCGAGTTCTGCATCAAGTCGTGATTTTTAGACCATAGGTTTTACTTGTTAAAAAGCTAGTTTTGTGCTGAATTGCTTGAATCTTTTGGATTTTACAAAAAACCTTAGCCCCCTCTTGCATTATTATATACAGGGTGTCCCAACTCTGTTTATACACGAAATGCTTTCGCCCCTGTACAAGATACAAAAATTCATTTAAAATAAAGAATGTTAAAGTTAATGTTAGACACAAATTTTCTTACTTGTACCAAAAGAAACGTCAATTATGGTTAGTTTTTAGGTTAGCTAAGTAAATATGTATTTAAAATAAACTAAATAGCTGACCAACCCATTAGTAGTTCTCACAATTAAAGGTAATAAATATCATGTTGTCATATTATTTGTCACACTGACAGTGACAAAATTATTTAATATAATTAGAATCAAACTATTATATTCTTTCTTTACTTTGAGACACCTTGTATATTAACTAGTACTGTCATTAAAAACGTGTATTCAAATAAAGAAATTTTAATTTAAGTTTATTTTTGTATCTTGTACAAAAGCGAAGATATTTTGTGTATAATTAGAGTTGGGACACCCTGTATAGTAATCATCTTAGTGTTGGAATCTTTCAAATGATCTTCTGAATGATATTCGAACATCGAGATATTCGAAATGTTTCGAATATTTCTTCCGAATATTCGTATTTCGTCGTGAAATATTTCATGAACGACCAGTCATGAATTTATATACGTAAACACCGAACACAAATACGAAAGATATCGAATGAATGATGAATGATATTAACCCTGTTCGTAGAGAAATCAGAGACTAGTCAGCGCCAATCGGGTATTATTATTTAAGGGTCAGGTGACCGGTTGCCAACTGGTCACCAGACGTAATTGTAAAATCTGATTGGCGCTGACTAGTTTGTGATTTCTCTACGAACAGACCTATTTATATCTAGGCGTTTAATATAGACAACCCGTAAAACATACCCCAAACCATTAGTAATCAAACGAACAAAGAATATCAGCTGTAATATTTATGGTTAAATAGCGCCAAAACTCGAAAACACTCGGAATAAACTGTGAAATAATTCGTTGCCGCAAATAGCAACAATCTTTCAATCGGTATTTCGACAGAATAAAAGCTTATTCACTTATTGGCAATGGAATATAAAATGTTTCGAAACATCTTTTGCAATGAAATATGAAATGTTTTGAAAGACGTTTCGAAAGATCATTCTCAATGAAATATAAAATGTTTTGAAAGATCTTTTGAATATTAAAATCTTCCGAATACGAATATTCGAATATCGAAATCTTTCGAATATGCACACCACTAAATCATCTTACATTTTAGTATGATTATCCATGTAAACTTGTCCGTAACTTTGGGATCCCCAAATGTATATTTTGCCTTCTGTGTCTAGGGCGATGGCATGTGTATTTCCACAAGCAACATGTTTTATAATGGTTTTTGAAAGCGATTCTAAAAGTTAAAGTTACATTTAATAGTCGAGGCCAAGGAAAATAAACTTTTTAATAAGGAGCGCTCGATCCCATTTAAGCCTATGTACGCAAAATTTTGTGACGTAATCTTTTCCCGTAATTCTTTGTTTACAATCGTACTGGAAGCTTTTTTCGAAGTTTTGGTGTTATTTTTTGCTTTTTAGTCATTGAACTTTTATATATGTTTAGTTTTTACTGTTCATAGTTAAATCAAGTAGTTATTAGTACTGCAGTTACAGAGAATTTTAAAACCTGTAAACAGGGGTCACTGACCTTTGGATATTATTTTTATAGAGAATTTACGTTTAAATCCTTATTAAGGGTAAAATACAATTTTTTAAATGTTTTTTTAGTGATTTTATTTTATGGTATGCAAGTATTGGTTTATTTTGCCTGATAAAAAAATATGTATGGCAGAAAGGTGACGTCACAAACATAACCTATATTTTCGGACAAATATAAAAGATCGAGCGCTCCTTATTAAAAAGTTTATTCTCCTTGAGTCGAGGCAATGAAGCAAAAATAAGGGCAAAAGTTCGGATTTTTTAGGACAGGACGGATCGGAATGCGTTTTTGCATTCGCTTCCAAAATTATTTGTAAAATTTGTACCTAATTTGTACCTTATACAAACCGGAAGTTGCAGCGCTGGAGCCAAAAATGTCTGCAAGAAATGCTTTTTTTTGAGACGTTCTTTGAAAAATTTAATAACTTTGTACATACGACTAGGAACTGGCACCTAGTCGGGTACTTGGGGGTTTTTAAGGTTGCTGATCACAATTATGATGTTTAAATAGAATCTATAAACACCTGGAGCTCAGGAACGCTGATGAACGTCATCTTCGTGGGACTCTGCCCAAAATTCAAGAAGGAAAGGAGATAAACTTGGCGCCCGGGGTTTTTTGGATCGTTAAATCCAAATATGGCATCAGCAGACACTCCATGGACACTTGGTGCTCCCTAACCCGAACGCGGACGTCATCTTCAAAAATTTTTTTGCCAGAGTGCCAATAACAAGCTGAATATCACTATGGGTGCTCTTTGTTCGGCACTGAATCCGAATTTTATGTCGAAAACGACCTCCCGAACACCTGGTGCACCTGAACCTAGCCCTGAACGTCATCTCCGTGGCTTTTTCTGACAGAATCAAAAAGACAAACCGAAAATTGTTATTGAGAATTCTTTGGGGCACGCAAACACAATCGCAAAAAACTTACCAAAATCGTCTCATAATTTCATATATTCATTCATGTGTAACTCTGCCCTGGGCCCCTCGAAAAAGTTGATCCAGACCTGTAAGAATGACGAGAATAATCTCCGGCTAGATCTCCGATCTTGGCAGAGCGGCCTTTCACTTTTCTGTCAATACCTAAAATGCTTTTATTTAAGTATACACAGATACTTTTCATACCCCAAAAAACCCCCATAACGATTTTTGGTTCGTCTTTTTCGATTCTGTCAGAAAAACTACAGATGGCGTTCAGGGGTGGGTTTAGGTGCACCAGGTGTTTGGAAGGTCGTTTGCGACATAAAATTCGGATTCAGTACCACATAAAACGCCCCTATAATGATATTCGGGTTGTTATTGGCATTCTGGTGTGAAAATTTTTCGAAGATGACGTCCGCGTTCAGATTAGGGCGCACCAGGTGTCCGTAGGGCGTCTGTCGATGCTATATTTGGATTCAGCGACCCAAAAAAACCCCGGGCGGGGCGCTGGGTTTCTCTCCGTCCCTGCATGAATTTTGGGAGAGTCCCACAAAGATAACATTCGTCGGCGTTCCTGAGTTTCAGGTGTTTGGGGGTTCCAGGGCCGTATTATTCATTAGGCTGACTAGGCTACAGCCTAGGGCGCCATGAAAAAATAGGCGCCAGACAGGGGAGTAATAGGCGCTAGACAGGGGAGTTTTTAAAAAGTTTAGGTTGAGGGGGATTTTTGGTGAATAATTTCTCATAGGCTCGAAAATTACCTTTTTTTTGCTCTTCAAAATTGTTTTTTGTGGAAAATAGGCGCTCCGGAAACTCTAGCCTCGGCGCATCAAACAGTTAATACGGCCCTGGGGGTTCAATTTGAAAATCATAATCGTGATCAGCAATCTCAAAAACTCCCAAGTACCCGACTTTTCAAAGAACGTCTCAAAATAGGCATTTCCTAAAGACATTTTTGGCTGAAACACAGCAAATTCCGGTTTGTATAATGTACAAATTAGGTGCAAATTTTGCAAATAATTTTTTGGAAGCGAATGCAAAAACAGCATTCCGATCCATCCTGTCCTAAAAATTCCGAACTTTTTTGGTTCCTTGCCTCGACTCGATAAAATAAGTTTGCTATTTCTACATACATTTAAAGATATTTTTAAAAAACCTATTATTTCTTACTTATTAGAATTGGAAAATAAACATTGCTAAAGTTTCCATGTCCTAAACATCCTGTAGATCCCCGGCCACAACTGTACACTTGTCCATTTTTCGTTAAAAATAAAGTAAAATTTTCTCCAGTCGCGCACCTAAAAAATAGCCAAGGGTATAATTTACAGAATCAAGTAAGCTCGCTGGTATCATCAAATATTTTGAGGATACCAGATGATCACTTGTTTCAGAGCCTTCTTTTTCCCAATAACAATAATAAATAACATAATATGCAATACTCGTATCTCTCTCGTATACAGTGAAGATGAAATACATAGTGTAATACAATTTTGAAAAGGGAAATTTTTGTCCGGTTTAGCCGGAATCCACAAAAGATTTTTGGATTAAGTACCTACTTATAAATATTGAGGTGCTCCAAACTTTTACATACACTGGGTGTTCTATATAAATTTCGGCATTGTTCACTCCTAGCTCACAAAATTTGTTGCTTCCCCAAGCATATACAGAGTGGTCTAAAAATTATAGGGTAGAGAAATATTATCTATATGTATAAAAGTCATAATTATTACGGTTTTTTTGTTTGGCTAGTAAAATGGGTATTTCAGTGTACGTACCTTCAAAAGTAACCACTGAATGAGTGGAACTTACAGAAAAATCCATAATTTTTTTATGAGGCAACATTTTTGGGTCCACGTTTATTTCACCATCGATATTTTTTATTTCATAAAGAACTGATCGTTCTTTGTTACTACTAAAAATTACATTATTTGTATTTTATTTACACAAAGCGAACTGTGAACTCATTTTATTGTAAAAAATGGGATCTCAGATATTTTTAAACTAATATTTTCCTTACCTGACAGGTTTATTGTTGTTACAATCATAATCAAAACGTATTCCGGTTTTATTTAAAATATCAGGTATTATAATGTCGTGTATAAATCTTGCAGAAGGTCTGAAAACTGTATTTTTCTGCAAGATGAGTTCCAAAAGAATTTTTAAGTCTTTGCAGTAGAAATTCGGTATATCATCATATTCACACTAAAAACACAGAAGGAAATTATTGAACTAAATAAAAGAGAAGTAGGTATAGCGGTGTGTCAAACCCCACTCCTTTACTTTTAGGCTTTGCCCACTAAATTCTGATTGGCTATATGCACATATCTAAACTCCGCCCAGAGTCTCTAGTGGATCTAAGCTCAACCTTTTTCTAATTGCGCTTTCTTCTTTGGGTATAAAAATGGAAATGTTATTAAAAAACATAAATACTTTTCTTCTTAGGAATAGGTCTGCATAACCAGGAGGTTTAAAAAAAACTGCGTCTGACAAGGACAGTGTTTTTAGCTATGTCAAGCCTTAGACGAAGACGAAGCTAATTTATAGTTGAGTTAAGCTGTCAGATAAAATAGGCGGGGCTTAGCAAAAAGCCTACAGCAAATCAGAATACAAGATACGAAATCTAAGGGTAGAGACGTAAGGGAGGTCTCAAATGATGCCATACTTACCAAGCAAAGCAAGGTATTTTATGAAATAAAGGATTACTTAAAAATAAACAAAAAGGTAATTTTACTAACAATTTAATATATCAGGTGTGGATTTTTATTATTGAAAAGGCATCATTTTGTAAGCTAAAACATACCCTTATAATTTTTTGAACCAGTAAAGGTAAATTCGGGGCATTAAATGGCCGTTTTAGGGTGGCCATCTCGTAAAGAATGCACCCCAAAGCCCAGATGTCAGATTTTTCATTGTATTGGTGTCCTTCACACTAAAAAAGAAATAACGAAAAAAGTCAAATTGTAAGGATGTTTGAGAAAAAAAAAGTATTGTTAGAGTTTTTTGTTAAGAAGTGTTCTTAAACTATAGTAAAATACAAATAAACCAAACGAATTTATTAAACACTGAAATGGCGAACGTCAAAAGTGAATAATAACCCATATAACATTTTTGCCGGCGTTGTACATTTAATTTACTGGCATTGCCAACACTCTTTAATGGCAAGGCATTGGCAAAAGGTTATCAAAAAGACGCGAAAGTGGGCAATTGGCCGTTATTAGGCCACGTGTTGCAGATAATGTGATGGCATCCGTCATTAATAAGTTATTGGCAAAAAAATACATTTAGGATGATGGCATCCATTATTAATAAATTATTGGCAAAAAGATAACAAAAGACACGAACGTGGGCAAATGCAAATACTCCCAAGCAGCAAGCTGACGTCTTATTGACGAAAATTGTCGCATATACTTTTTTTAAAAGTTAAAATGATGCGATATTTTATTTGAAAATTAAAATGGGAAAAAACTCCTTACTGCATGCAATTTCCTTGCAATGCAAAGTAGCATCTCTCGGAACACTGTCCAACTTGGAGATGCAGATTTTTACACTAGCCGAAGATATTTCTTTCAAAGCTAAGTGAGATCACCTACCGCAGACCGCTCTCGAATTATTTTTGTCTAATGGGTACGGTTTAGACGATAAAAAGCGAAGATATTGCAGAAACGTAGTAGTTTATTGTCCATTACGCCATCTATCGGTATGTCAAAAAACTATTAAATATATATAATATTTTTTATTAACACGTCTTTATCACTTTTAATAAGGTTTTAAACAAAATGTTTACAGCTCTTAACAGTCTACTTGAATATCTTGCCTTCTCGACTAGCCATCACCAATTAATCACACAACACACACTTATTAGGTAATGAATACATTTAATTATGTCTATTAAAAAACTCTTTTCTTTAAAAAAGAAACTAAAAAGCTAGAAAACCTTGTAGAAAACAAATGCACAAAGCGGTCACCTTCGGTCGAAATTAACGAAGCTAATTTTACCATCATTTTATTTTTATTCTCTCAAAAATACATAATATACATTTTGTTTGACCTAATTTTTATTGGCATGATTTGTAACAATAAAATGTTATGAAAAGGCCATTTTCTTTAAAGTATGTAAAAAAACATAAAATAATGTTGTTTAGCTGCCATTATAAATAAAACAGATCAAAAAATTGCTCTAATGTTAGTTAAATACCAATGTTAATAATATGGTTTAAAAAGTATGAATATGCGTTGAAGGTTTGCCTTCAAAAATTCAATATTTATTTGCCTGCAACAAAAAGGCATGCTTTATTTGATCAGGATTGGTATGCCGCCATTTTTGTATGCTTGCCGGCAATTCGCCTGCATGTAAAATTTATTGGCAATTAAGTGTTTATTTAGGGCTGACTTTTATGGCGTATTAGATGTTGGTATAATATTGCCACCAATTGCCAATGCTTTACCATCAATGCCAATATGAAAAATGTACAACGCCGGCAAATAATGTTATATGGGACTAGTTAATATACAAGGGGTTTTTTTTCATCTAGTGCATATATGTATAAGCAGATCATTACCATTTCTGGACTTAGGTAGTATGGTGTTCCTACAACAGTCTGAGCCTGACTTGTGGTGCTTATCATTTTGGAAATTCCAAAATCTCCAACTTTAATTGTTCCACTAGAGGTTAAAAAATATTGGCAGATTTTAGATCTCTAAAAAATAATAAATATACTTCTTTTTAAATTCATCTGTTTTGTCTGTCTTTTAAAAAATGTCGGTTATAAAAACTTTTTAAGCTTAAATTCTAGGTGGCTGGTTAAAAATATGTAAAATAAATAAACAATTTAAAAACAAAAATTAAACCGATTTCAAAAAATAAATAAAGCTCAATAAAATGTTAAAAATAATAAATTAAAAAAAAAATGAAGTTGAGTAAAAACATATTATGTTATTACTTTTTATTTATTTTTTAAAGTTGTTGTTTTTTTATTGTTTATTTTTCGCTTTTAGTTTATTTTCTGTAATTTATTATTATTACAGGGTGTTCATTTAAAAACTTTCCACTTATTATGGTGATACTGGTAGTAATATACAGGGTAGAAGAAAAAGTACATATTTTTTTATTTAAGAACCCTGTATATTATTTTACCATTATAAAGATCTTTAAATGAGCTTTAAGCAAATACCATATTAAGTACATTTAACTTTATTAGTTTCGGAAATATGACCATCCAAATCAGGTATTTAGGTAATTTTTAAAGTACCGCCATTTTGTAATAGGTGAAGATATTGACTTCATATTCTAGGGTTATAAAGTACTCATCAGGAGCTTTAAAATAATGTATCACTCGACCTGCCTTCTCATTTAAGAATTTTGGGGTGGTGGCCCTGGTGGTTAAGGGGTTAAAGGGGCGCCGTCCAATTTTTGTAAAAACGTTTTCCCTCAATAAATATCTTGACGTGTTTCGGCGATTTTCTCAAATCTGTCTCGTTTCGAAGATAACTTGAGTGGAAAGTTTTTAAATGAACACCCTGTATATCGGTTAACATTCACTAAAAAAACACTACCAGTAGATACCTCTTTCAGAGACTACAGTAAAAATCACTGGAACGTGTAGTTTGATTGGTTTGAAACATACGGTCATGCAAAACTGTCACATTTGGGGTGGGGGGTCATGATTAGTTCTGGTTTGATATTTTTTTTTATTAATTAATAAAACGAATAAAAAAAAGATTTAACTAATCAGAACTAACCATTCCCCCAATGTCAATCAATAAAATTACATGTCTTTGTGTTTTTACTGTAGTCTCTCTTTCAGTTCGGTACAAAGGATATTATAGGTTGTCAATTCTGGATGCACACATGATGTTTGGGCATATACTAGTCTAGAGGCAGCTTCGCCGAACGAACAACGTAAGGCAGAGAAAAACAATAGGTCTAGTAGTGCCAGTTGCTTTGCAGCAACGCTATAAACAAAGCAGTATCCAATAAGTTTAGTACCTTTCTCTCTTGCGATCCTGACTTGGTTTTTATGAGACCACCGCGGAACTTCTTTCAAATATTTTTTTAATGAATTTTTAAAATCGGTGCACAATTAACGGAGTAATCGCGTAAAATACACACAGAAAAACAAACATACGGGCGAACTGATAACCCATCACTCTTTGTTTGACCTCCGGACAGTGCGGACGTACGTAGAGGACTACAAAGTTCTTCCCGCAGTGGCGGCTAGAGGTGTCGTACGAACGTTTTTACCTTCGGGGATCAAGGAAAGATTCACGCTAAATTGACGGAATCTCTCTTCTGGATCTAAGGGCTGTGAGCGAAGATTCCTATAAGCTAATGGTATCCTGTTTGGTGGTGAACACGAGGTATTTCTCAAATGGCGGGAAATAGATGGGCGTGCCATGGGAACTGTCAGTAGTGAAAGTGAAGGTTATACGTAACACCAGTAGCAGATCTTGGTTTGACAGCCGACAATTTATGCATTGCATCGATTGTTGAATTGTTTGTTTTCTTCTTGGAATTTCTGGGAGCTACGAGCTCGATTATCCAGATTTTCCGCCGACGAAGCCCTGGAAAGCATAGTCCGGAAGGAGGAGAGTGGTGGATTGGACCTGAAGGGACCAAAACCAGGAAAAAAATAGAGAGAGAGAGAGAGAGAGAATTGATAACCTCCATCCTTTTGAAGTCGGTTAAAAACTTATTTTAACTAAACTAAAAAACATTGTTACCTGTGCAAAATATTCTTTCCATGCATGTAACTTAAAGCATCAGATATCTGAAAAACTATGAAAAGTATACCTTTTTCTTTAAAAATTTCATTTCTAGATTTTTTAAAATTTATAAGTTGTGTCAGATTTCCTCCGTCAGCGTAATCCATAATAATTATAAAAAAATCTTGTCTTATTATACTATCAAAATATCTAAAAAAAATGGTCAGTTTGTACATTCGGCGTGTCTATTCTCCAATCTGACGGTGTAGCATGCAAAGTCAACGTAATGTCGCTTAAAAACCTGTTTGTTAGGCGGGATTATTTTGATGTCGCATGCGATACTGGGTATTCGAGATTGGAGAATTTACAGCGCTCTAGGAAGTTGAGAACAAGGCGAAGCCGGTGACTCGATTTTAGGTGAGGCAAATTTTGGGAGTAACAAGTTTTGCCATCATGTAATAAACAAAATATATTTATATTTCGAATTACGTAGAGTCCAGTGGTGTAGTTAGATTTTTTTAAAAAGTATATTTTTCGAAATATAAAGTTAATAAATTAGGATTTCAAATTGTTCTTTACTAAAACTTAGTTTTTTTTATTATTGTTATTAGATATATTTGAAACTCGATATCTCGAACACGGTTGAGGTTGGGTATGTGCTTAACATTTTTTTAGAATCTTGCAAATATTTAAAATATTGAATAATATACAGGGGTTCCATTTAAAATAAACTAACTTTGTTCTTCCATGGCTTGACTGATCCTGTATACTTAGTTTATGTGCAGTATAATAGATTTCTAAAAACCCTAAAAGTTTTGTATTTATTATTCTTCGCTAGCTATCTTACTTTAGGAAATAATCGATCGTTTCCATACATAAAAGCGACCCTGTATAATTTAACACCCACATTGTCCTACAAATTGCGAGGAACGTCATTCTAGTTTTTTGATATTCATCAAATCAAGATATTTAATCTCTGCTACCCCTGTATGCTACCACCAACGAAAATTGTTGTAAGGAAAAAAGTTGGTCGTCTCGTCAAAATAAAGCTGCTTACGAAAAATTAGCTTCTTAGTTATGACTTGAAAAATGGTCCGGGATCCTTAACTAAACGAAAAGATTTTTATTTATTTACGCGAAAACGGTACATCAAATTAAAAAAAGTCAAGAGATTAAACTTGTTACACTCTAAATGGGAATTATTTTTTTTTTGAAAAATGCAATTGCGTACCGTTTTTCTCTTAAAAAATATTTACTTTAAACTCCTTATGGACGACACTGGTAATTTTTTTTTCATGTAGGCCAAAACATGTATTCTGGTGCATAGAAGCCGTCTCCCATTTTTTTTAAAAACCTGAATTCGTTCAAATGGTATTTAAAAAAAAACAATATTTTTAAAAGCTTTCAACATGCCGTAGTTCAAAACTAATACGTTTATTACATACTAGCTTTTGCCCGCGGCTTCGCACGCGTTAAATTTGCAGTAAAACAATTCCTCTTTCCTATACCGTGAAGATTATGAATATTATTATATTATATACATATAAACCTTCCTCTTAAATTACTCTATCTATAAAAAACGCATATAATTCCGTTGAATAGTGAAAAAGAAACTTAATAAAAAAAAATTGGCACTCCCTTTGTACCTAAGCAATTTTGTAAACCTCTAGATGGTTTAATAACATTGTTAGAATGCATTTTGGTTTTATTGGTTTTTCTATATAAATTTTTTGAGCCACCCTGTGTGGCAATTCTATATTTTTTTATAAAGCATAGAAACCTGTGCACAATTCCCTAAACACTTTTTTTCAATTGCAATAGTAACGTCAATATCGAATTTTAAATGTAAACTATTATTTAAACACTCTGTATATGTCTTTTTTATATTAATATACATATAAACCTTTCTTTTGAATCACTTTATCTATTAAAAAAACCGCATCAGAATTCGGTAATTTATATCAAATTTTAAATGTAAACTATTTTTTAAAACATTCTGTGTATGTATTTTTAAATATTATTATACATATAAACCTTTCTCTCGAATCACTCTATCTATTTAAAAAAACGCTTCAAAATCCGTGGACAATAGTAACGTCAATATCGAATTTTAAATGTAAACTATGTTTTTAAACACTCTGTATAGATTTTTTGACATTATTATACATGTAAACCTTCCTCTTGAATCACTCTATTTATTTAAAAACACCGACTCAAAATCCATTGAGAATAGTAACGTCAATATTGAATTTTAGTTATAGTTTATCCAAGATAGCCGACCCGTGCCCACTTCGTTGGGCGCTAATGTCTGAACTTTTTGTTAAATCATAGTAAAATATAGCCTATCACACTCCTGAATAGTGTAGCTTTCTGATTGTGAAAGAATTTTTATGATAGGTTCAGTACTTCCGAAGATTAGCGGCTACAAACAAACTCACAAACAAAGTAACAAACTTTACCTCCTTATAAGTATAGGTTACATATGTTCATATAGAGTTTTTTCCCAATTTTCTTTGTAGAATTTACACCCTGTATACCCAGATTATCAATTTAAACTAAAACCGAGTAAATTGTCTCGATTCTGTATTATGGGAGGTTTTGCATAGCAGTGGAGTTGCAGTTGTTTTTAGAGATTAATTATAATTTTATGTTTAGGTTTAGGAAAATAAATTATGTATAGGTGAGTCATTGATCAAATGACCTTATGAACGAGCCACTTCTGTTAAGTAACCAGCTTTTTCTGTAATATCAAAGACAATTGTAGTGTCACTATAGACTCCCAGAACAATGCTAAATTTTTGGCCATCAGTTTGGACGCTGATGGCTTGGCTAAATTTATGAAGCGGCAAATTATACGTACTGTTTACGTGTGTACTCGATGGATACCCGCTTCATAAATTCCACGAAGCAAGCGTCCAAGCTGTTGACCAAAAATTTAGCATTGTTCTGGGTGTCTATAGTGAAACTACAATTGTCTTTGGTAATATGTATCGTTACCTTATTATATTAGGGTGATTGAGTGCTGACAATATGTCAATTTCGTTATAAGCAGTAGTTTTCTCTTCTTGGTCCATATCAGAGGTTGTTATTTCCTTTAAGACAACGAGTTTATTGTCTTTTAGTCTGGTATACAGTGTTGCCGTTCCAAAAGAACCTTTAAAGTAAAAAAAGGTCCAACAAAGTAAAGGTAAAACAGAGTTACTTGATTTAAAAAAAAAACATAACATTTTGTACCCTCATTTTTTGACGTACTAAGAAAATAAATCTGTATTAATAAAACTTGTGCAAAACTAAAAATGTATTTTAGTAATAAAAACCCAAACGAATTTATTATTAAAAAGAAAATATCCTTAAGAAAAAAAAATTTTAATTACCTTTTCCTATGTGCCTTATTTTTTCGTACCCCTCAACCATTATTTTAAAAATTATTTCGCAAATTATCTCTCAAATTTTTTTCGTTGTAAAATGTTTCAGTTATACTTAATACTGATATTTAAACATACACTGCACGCATGAAATTGTTTTTACGTAAATTATCCATGGAAACACATGTTGATATGGACATAGTAATGGAAATAATGGAGAAAATCAATAAACAATTTAGAACACGTGTGTATTTTAATTTATTTTTTTGTCGGCAATATTGTATTTAGGTAAAGCGTGTCAGCATTGCTACTATAGAAATTAATTTCAAAATATTAGCTTTGTTCGCGGGTCTAGTAATGAACCGATTCTGAACCAGAACCGAACTGGTTTAGAATTATTTTAAAGCGCATGTCTAGTTATTTATTAGTTCGGATTTTCTATACAGCGGAAGATGTATTCCAACATAGCCTTTTGGTTAGGACTTTTCATGGTTAAATTGAATACTACACAAAAAAAATAAATTCAAACAAAAAGGTAAATTGTTATACTGTCCAATGCCACTCAAAGTCTCTCGGCGGAAGACGAGAGATTCCCTGCCTCCTCTCGTTTTTAACATAAGTATGTGTATTTAACTAAAGATAAAATTCAAACAACAAGGCATCTTGTAATATTATCTATATTTTTTAATTATATCTTTATTTATTTTATTGCATACATACATTCATAAGGAATACAATTAAAAATCCTTTGTTTATATACGCTCAGAATCACAAAAATATAAACAAATATTCAACAACCCGCATAAAAGGTGGCAGAAACAAATAAACTGTAATACAACGGTTTATTTTTGTACCACAAAAACAAAAAACAGCTGACCATGTAGACAATGCGCATGAAATTCCGAACTGAACTTTTAGTTCCAACAAAAATCCCAGGACTGCTAATTAGGTTACGAACCGGTAACGAACTGATTCCATTGTAACCCGCGAACACAGAACTGTTACTAAAATTCAGGATTTTACTAACCGCGAACGCAGCTTTTTTCACTGCGCATGCGAATAGTCCCAGAACCGGTTCAGAATCAAACCCACGAACAAAGCTATTATGAATAAATAGTATTTTACGTTATAAGTCCGCTAGGTGACTTATTACACCTAACGGAAGTGTATCGTACGATATTTTGTTTCATACTGTCTTTATGCAGGGCCGTATTAAGGGTATAAGGCGCCCTAGGCTAGAATTCCCAGAGCACCTATTTTCGTACAAAGAAAAAAATTTTGAAGAGAAAAAAAAACAAAAGGTCATTCTCTCCTTTTCGCATCTATTTTATTTATATCCCCGCAGAAAAATTAGTTCTAATCCCCACCCGACCTTTTAGAAACTTTTTTAGAAACTTCCCTGGTGTAGCGCCTATTACTTCCCTATCTGGCGCCTATTTTTTTCATGGCGCCCTAGGCTGTAGCCTAGTCAGCCTAATGGATAATACGGCACTGTCTTTATGAAAACTAATGAATAAATATCATTTATAAAATTTTAAGAGAACATGTTGTTAGTTTCAAATTATTTCACTTAAATTACGTAGGTAACAGCCTTGTTCTCCATATCATAGGTAACTATGATTATTCTTCGCTTGGCACTGTCAAATTGATAAAAAAATATTTGATTAGTTGTAGCTCTTAAACGGTATTAAATAGGTAACGCTAGATACGTCCAAATTAAATAGAAATTACCAAATTTAGTAAACAGAATGTTTTTGAAAATGTAACAATAAGTCTGTTTAATAGTAATATGATAATTTTCATTTACTAAAGTTTGTAGAAAAATATATTTTACAAGTAGAAGTTCCTAAATAGTATTAAATAGGTAACGCTAGATATAGGTTTAGATGAAATAGAAATTACCAACTTTAGTTAAACAAAATACTTTAAAAAATGTAATAAGAAGTCTGTTTTATAGTAATCTAATCATTTTTATTTACTAAATGAATCGTTGGTTACATACTATATTTTTTCCACACCCGTATAAAAATTTTCCAAAATACCATTTTATACATTTTATACATTGTCCTCTTCGTAACTATGCATTTATTATTTTATTTTATAAAATTGGATTTATTTACTTTTTGTAGAAATAAAACTAAAAAAGTATAAATTCCTTTTTAATTTCTCAGTCATTCAAATTCATTATTACTATCAATTTTCAATAATTTCCATTAAATTTATTTGCAAACTGTCAGATTTTAAAACTAGTGACACATGACCTAAAAGAAATAATGACCAAATCAAAGATAACTTGACTGTTTGATTCAGTTGATCGCGTTTACTGTTATATTGCATAAATTGATATTTAAGTTTATTGTAGTAGGCTTGAAACAAAACACTAATTCAAAGGGTAAAAAGATTTGGAGTGTTAAAAAAGTTACTTTTTTAACACTTTATGTAGTGTGCTAGAATGGAGTACTTTAACTTCATGTTAATTATTAAAAAAACAGCATTTTTTTAACGGTCGTGGGAAAAAGAATATTTTGGATAAAAATAACAGCCAGTGTTTTCCTTACTTTTTTATTTTCTAAGATTAATAGGATTGTTAACACATAAAATTTGCAATTTTTTAACTTATCACAATTGTCCAAACTGCGCAATCGATTACAATAATTCGAAAATATGGTCCCGCGCATGCTATAATAATACAAAATAACAAATAAAAAAAAGAGGTAATTAAGTAAGCCATTTCATTAGGGTGGGTCAAAAAACGACTATTTTTATTTTGGTACCTCTGAGACTAAAAAAGTTGTTCCTAGGCACCTCCAGAGAATGCTCGGTCACAATAAGCTCAATTTTAATAGGAAATTCCGCCAAATTACAGTTTTGCATATTTTTCTCAGTCCCATACAAAAATAAATAATAGTTTAAAAAACTAAAAAACACGCTTCTATATGCAACCGAACTAAAAACTAACCGAAACCGAACTAAAAATTAGAAAATAATTTTGTTTGGTAGTAAACACGAGGTATTTCTCAAATGGCGGGAAATAGATGGGCGTGCCATGGGAACTGTCAGTAGTGAAAGTGAAGGTTATACTTAACACCAGTAGCAGATCTTGGTTTGACAGCCGACAATTTATGCATTGCATCGATTGTAGGATTATTTTTGTTTTCTTTTGGGAATTTCTGGGAGCTACGAGCTTGATTATCCAGATTTTCCGCCGACGAAGCCCTGGAAAGCATAGTCCGGAAAGTCAAAGTCAAAGATATGTGGAAAGAAAGGAAGAAAAGATGAATCAAGTTTTTAAGAAAAGAATAAAAAAGGGAGGATCTTTTTTTTTGCTCTTCAAAATTTGGAACCTCCTCTCTTTTTTTATAAGGGCGGGCAAAATTTCGCACTTTTCCTTGAGACGACCCTGTGACCCCCTCGGAAAGTTCATATGACCGCCCCTGTGATAAGATTTATATTTTTTTTTTGTATGGGACTGACAAAAATATAGAAAACTCAAATAAAGCGGATCTTTCTATTAAAATTAAGTTGCCAAGTATTCTCTTGAGGTGCCTAGGAACCTATTTTTCAGAGTCAGTCAAAATAAAAATAGTCGATTTTTTTGACTTACCCTACATTTTATACAGGTTTGCTCAAAATGCCGAACTTTTAAAAATTAATAATAAATTTATTTGACAATTATGTGACTTATTATAAACCAACTTATTTTATTTTTTAACATAGAAAAGGACTTACACCAAATATTCCAAAAATATCATCACTGATATTTTTGGAATATTCTGACTGAAAAATGAAAAAGAAAACATTCGATGTTTCTTTTTGTAACAAAATATTAAGGAATAATAATTGACACTTCTTAATTAAATCTTTAACGAGTATTACTGTTTTAATAAATTCACATTCTACAAGAAATATCTCGAAAACGGTTTCTCAGAGCGAATTTTAGTAGTGGTAGGTGTGTTTTGTTAAATTCTAATATTTTGGCATAATGAATCTGTGGTTTCTCTATGTACCATTAATTAGTGGACATCCTGTATATCTTAATTTATACTGAGACAGAATCAATAATAAAAAGCTTCTTTTTGTGTATTTTTTTGCTGGACAATCTACTACGTAATACTGTATGGATAAGTATTTATTTAAAAATTAAACAGAAAAATTGACCTATCATTAAAATAAAAAATTAAATAATACTATTTAGGCAGTATGATTGCATTTGAGTGATTCTAGTGACGACTACAATTATCTTTACCTTTAATATTTATGTGTCAGTAGGGTTTTGAAGCAGTTTAGTACAAAAAAATTAGTAAAATAATATTTAGAACCGCAAGCTATAGCAGATTTATATCCATGTGATTCTATTACTACTTATTAAAAATATTTTTTTGTTATTAAACTATAAAGTGACCAATATAATTATTTATCCATATGTAAAACTATTATTTCATCTATCAAAGAAATATTCTTGTTATAAATATAACATTTTTTCTTAAATAAACACCTGAAAAATATAATACTTAGTTATTCATTATACAAGGGAAAAACAAGGTTAGTTTATATTTATAAGGTTGCGACACAACTTTTAGGCGGTTCGAGGTCGGGGACGCAAGGAAGGGCACTTCACGGAGAAAAGTTGGCAAGATTGGGTAAAATCAAAGCTGATGATCAATCCAGTGGCGTCTAGAATTTGCACATTTCATTTTGCATTGTTTTGGAAGTGATATTTGTTGAAAGATGTAATTCCAAATGTTTTTTTATTTATAGTAAAAGAATTTACAACTTAATAATAGTTAAAAACTGTCGTGTAAAGGTTGTTCTGCTAATACAATAAACTGTATATCTCCGGCACTGAAGAACATGGCCGAAAAATGGTAGATGTGACGTCATAACACGTCAAAGCAATATAGCCGAATGTCGCGACCCTATATAGACCGACTTTGGGGAAAAACTTCTAGATTTCAGCTCGAGATTGTGTTGACCCCCGACGCGAAGCAAAGGAAGACAATAGCTAAAAATCTAAAAATTTTCCCGTATTATATACAATTTTTTTTCTGTGATGGGAAAAACGACAACTTAATGTGAAAAACATATTATTAAAATTTATTAAAGTCAAAAAATCTTAATGAAAAATTTAAAGTTTTAAGGTGGTCGGCTGTTGTATTTAAAACAACAATTAGACCTTGCGTTACTATGAAAAAAATTATTACATATCTGTCAATGTAATTTTGTGATATGGTGAATTTAAAATTAAAATTATAAAGTTAAAAAATGTAGGATTCGACATTTGATATAAAGGAAATGTAAGTTTTGTATAATAAAATATTCTAAAACTAATTATCTACCTTTAATCACGTATATGTTTATCTGGGAAAAAGTACTTACTTTTTAGGAAAAAAGTAATTTTTTAAAGTCACATTTTAGTACCTGCCAACGGAGATAAAATAATGAATATTTTCCCGTGACGGAAAAAAAATAATAAAAGACATATTAAAGAATAGTAAAGGGTTAACAATTTTAAATTATTATTTATAAATACAGGGTGGCCCACCATATTCGACACGGTCTGTAGCTGAATAACCATGTGGTTTTTAAAAAGTAAATACTAGAACATATACAGGTCGGATAAGACCATAGTATAAAATTATTTTAGTCTATACAGGGTGTCTCAAAAAAGTGTGACGTATCAAAGATATATTTTTTTAATGGAACACCCTATATTTTATGACGGTTTTAGATTCTACTTTAAAAAATAACTCAAGTTTGTTTATAGTACTAAGTGTGTAATTTTATTTGTTTTTGTGATATTTGATTTTTTTGAAAAATGCAGAGGTAAAATTAAATTGATTTTACTTTAACACTTTAAACTTTAAAATGTGTAACAAGATTAGAAAAAGTCTGCCACATCATACGTAGGTCAAATTAAGATCAAATATTGTACAGAATAATCAAAAATAATTTCAATTTTTTAAAAATCAAATAACCATATCTCTCTTATTTTAAATGGAACACCCTGTATTTTTGTACTTCACATAATGACAAATAAAATACTCTTTTCAAATGGTGTATAGGTTGCCTATACCTATATTTTGTGCTTTTTTAGTAAAATCTGTTTTTACAAATTTTTAGTTCAAATGTTTATTTAAATTAAAGTTGGCTGTGACATAGCAGCCATTAATATTTTTCTTAAGAAAATAACAACGACCATTTATTGATTACTAGTGTTTTAGTCAGTTTAAAAGTGAAATTTCTTGATTTTAAATAAAAACCCTTCTTCTACAACAACAAGATGATATAATACTGGTAGGATATGAAACAAATGGTTTACTTTAGTCTAGAGTTAATCCTGAAAAATATTCCAGGAGAAACCATCTGATAACCTTAATAGTTGCTTTAAAAAATTTGACACAGTGATTATGGATAATGGAAGAACGAGTTATAGGTCACAGAATGTCGTCATAACTGACCAGAGGCGTTATTAGGATTGTTTAAAAACACAAGTTTTATCATTACCACATTCAGCTGAAATAAGTGTTATTGGAAGTAGCATTATAGCAACTAACGAATTTTTTCCGTGAATTTTAAAAATAGTGGCAGGTAATACAAAATCTTTTAATTTTGTGCTTTTTTCCAACAAATTTACATTTTGCAATAACGGCTTAGTAAATAGGCATAGCTATATCACAGCCTACTAACATTTAAATAGAGATTTGGAATAAAAATATGTTAAAAGGGAATTTACTTAAAAAGTATAAAAGATTGGTATAGACAACCTATAACCATTTCAAAGAGCATTTGGTTTGTCATCATGTGATGTAAAAAAATTACACAGGGTGTTCCATTTAAAATAAGAGAGATATTGCAATTTGACTTTCTAAAAATTGAAATTATTTTTTGATCACACTGTATAATCTATGATCTCGATATGACCTACGTATGATAAGGCAGACTTTTCCTAATCTTGTAAAAAATTTAAGGAGTTTATAATAATATTGTTAAAATAAAATTAATTTAATTGCACTCCTGCATTTAAAAAAAAAACAAATATCACAAAAACGAATAAAATTAGACACCTGGTACTATTAACAAACTTAAATTATTTTTTTATGTAGAATCTAAAACCGTCATAAAATATAGAATGTTATATTTAAAAAAATATAACTTTGATACGTCACACTTTTTTGAGAAATCCTGTATAGAGTAAAATAATTTTATACTGTGGCCTTATCCGACCTGTATATGTTACAGTATTTACTTTTTAAAAACCCCATGGTTATCCAGCTACAGGTGGGCCACCCTGTATATTATAATGCTTTTCTATGGGCATCCTTACCCCGAAACCTATAAATCCTTGTATGGCCAGTGGTTAGTTTTGGTTCGTTTGGATGGATCAATAATTACATAGGTCACTGTGTAACAAAAATTTGTGCGTTCTGACAAACAAATTTAATACAATTTTATTTAAATATCCGAAAAACACAAAATAAAATTGTAAAATATTTAACCTATTAATAATTGCTAAGATTTTTTTCCAAATGAATGTATAGTTTTCTAATTATCTCCCTTTATTTTTATAGACATTTACTTTGTCTCCACCCTGTACAATTTAGTATGTTTAGCAAATACTTTTGCAAAAATCACAGTGATGTAGCAATATAATTTTTTAGTTGAGCTATTGAGCCAAATATATGTAATAAATTAGTTTTTAAGGTACATCATTTCCAAGTGGGACGGGATATTTTATACTAAAAAGCCATTAAAACAATAAATATACCAAACACTTATTTAGGACCTTAAATTTTCTTTCTTTCAACAATAAAAAAATGTGCTTCTGAACTTGCTTCCATTCTAACTTGTAACTCGGCTCTTCGAGTTTCTTATGACTTCAATATCTTTCTGGAGAGCTACACGTGTTCAACCTATCCCCAAGAAAGGACCTAAAACTCTTCCATCTAACTATAGACCTATTTCACTTCTCTCAGTTCTTTGCAAAGCTATGAAGAAATTCATTAACTCGCAGATCCTTATGTATTTTTAACAACACAAAATTTTCCATGACAAGCAGTACGAATTTCGAGAGATCTAAATCAGATCCTCTTTCCTTAATATCACACAACTGAAACAAGTTTTTGGGGACGTAAATAAATTACGCGAGGTATTTTTTCCAATCTCTCTTCCCCCTGGTGAGATTTGCTTTAACCCCCATCCCCCATTCTAACGTGAGATTTCGATATGAACCGAAATATTGATTTTGTCGTTAAGATAATTTTGAAGAATAAAAAAAAGAGCTTGACCCAAATAGTGAAACTGCATCACAAAATACATTTTTTTCCTGGGGAACCTACATTCAGGAAAAATGACTTGATATTTGCAGAGACCCCCTTCCACCCCCGGTGAAATTTGGTGCGATTCAACTCGATTCCCCCCTCCCCTAAATGTATCAAGTACTTTATGGACGACCCCCTTGAGTTTCTAGGTGAATCCCACCCAATATCCAAAGCTTTTGACCAGGCCTGACATGATGCCCTGCTAAATAAACTTTCTTCCTAGTTTTTCCAGTTTCCTTTCTAATCGTCGTATATTAGTTATTGTAGATGGCCACTCTTTGAGCTTTCACCAAGTTAATGCTGGAGCGCCTCAGGGTTCAGTACTGGCACCAACTTCTCAATGACCTTCCCTTTACCACAATTGATTATATTCACAGTTTTGCTGGCGATAGTACCCTTCACTCCAGTTTTCGGATTCTCAAAAAAATCTAAACCTGACTTGGAACGCAAACATAGGGCGATTCCGATTCAGTTCACAAGACCTTAATTTAATATTGGATTGAGGCGCCAAAAATCCTGTCCAGTTTATTGCATCCAAAAAACAATAATGTTCCTTGTCGCGAAATATTTACCCTTTATTTAGAACCCATGCAGCAAGCTGACGTCATTAGGATTATTTTTAAGTCATTTGTGGTCATAGGACGTCATCAGACTAAAATTATGACGTCATGTTAACGTCATTTTAATGACGTGTTTTTGACGTCATTTTTTGTCATACTTGCTTATAAAAATTTAATGACGTCATGTGTAGAAAACCCCCAGAAAAAATTGTGACATTATATGATTCGTGACAAAATCCAACCGAAATATCATATGCTAGAAAAATAAGACTAATAATTTTACAAAATTAACATAGGAAAAAATTCTACCGATAGATGGCGTAATGGACAATAAACTACGACGTTTATTCAACATCTTCGCTTATTATCGCCTACACCGTACCGATGAGACCAAAATAGTTCGAGACTGGTCTGCGGTTGGTAATCTCAATTAGCTTTGAAAGAAATATCTCCGGCTAGTGTAAAAATCTGCATCTCCAGGTTGGACAGTGTCCCGAGAGATGCGACCTTGCAGTGCAAGAAAATCGCAAGCAGTAAGGAGAGTTTTCCTATTTTAATTTTCAAATAAAGTGTAGTATCATTATAGCTTTTAAAAAACATATTTTTCGTCATCTTAAAGACGTTATTAACGGGACGTCTTTTTTCTGTGACTTAGGGAGGTCAATTTAACGTCATTTTGTCGTCATCTTCATGACGTCTTTGCTGACCAAAAATGACTAAAGAGAGGCGTCAATAAGACGTCAGCTTGCTGCTTGGGAAGCAACCTGCTGCGCAAGGCCACATTAAATTTTGTAGGAACGTTTAACTGGTATAAGCACATTATATCTATAGCCACCGCAGCTTCTCAGATCTCAGAGCTTCTTGATTTCTCTGTAGAACCAAGAAGTATTCTTGTCCTTCTAATTCATACACTTTATATGTGTCGCAAATTCGACCCTCTTTGGAAGATTGTTCTTATATCTGGGAAATGGCGTCCCCACAACCCTTAGCATTCCGGATTTTATTTAAAGGAGATCTGTTCGCCTTATTAATGATCCTTTGCTTACTAAAATCTCTTGCCCATCGTCCAGCTGTATTGCTTTTTTATATTTACTTCCGCGGCTTCTGCTCCTAGGAATTGTCTAATATAATTTTTCCACTTTTGCAGCTCCCAATAGAAAAACTCGTAGTGCCACACGTATAAATCCTATACCTGCACAGGCCCCAAACTTCTTACTTTGTTCGTTCTTTTCCTTCTTTCCCCCAAATCTTAAGTATTTAAATGCCGTATTAACAAAGTTCCTTTCTCGCTTAAGACACCCAATGTATGTTAGTATTAGGGCTTTTAGCCTTCGTGGATTTTCCAAAGATAAAAAAAGGTGTAAGTCTGCTGGGAAGATAATACGCAGTAATAATCTCAGAAGAAACTCTTTGTTTGACCTCCGAACAGTGCGGACGTGCGTAGAGGACTACAAAGTTCTTCCCGGAGTGGCGGCTAGAGGTGTCGTACGAACGTTTTTTACCTTCGTGGATCAAGGAAAGATTCACGCTAAATTGACGGCATCTTTCTTCTGGATATAAGCGCTGTAAGCGAAGATTCCTATAAGCTGATGGTATCCTGTTTGGTGGTGAACACGAGGTATTTCTCAAATGGCGGGAAATAGATGGGCGTGCCATGGGAACTGTCAGTAGTGAAAGTGAAGGTTATACGTAACACCAGTAGCAGATCTTGGTTTGACAGCCGACATTTTATGCATTGCATCGATTGTTGAATTATTTGTTTTCTTTTTGGAATTTCTGGGAGTTACGAGCTCGATTATCCAGATTTTCCGCCGACGAAGACCTGGAAAGCATAGTCCGGAAGGGGGAGAGTGGTGGGTTGGACCTGAAGGGACCAAAACCAAGAAAAAAAATAGAGAGAATAGAGAAAAAGAGGCATTACTGTTTGAACCGAAATATTGATTTTGTCGTTAAGATAAATTTGAAGAGCAAAAAAAAGAGCTTGACCGAAATAGTGAAATTGCATCACAAAAAATTTTTTTCCTGGGGAACCTACATTCAGGAAAAATGACTTGATATTCGCAGAGACCCCTTACACCTCCGGTGAGATTTGGTGTTATTCAACTCGATTCCCCCCCACCCTCCCCTAAATGTCTCACGTACTTTATGGACGACCCCCTTGAATTTCTAGGTGAATCCCACCCAATATCCAACGCTTTTGACCAGGCCTGGCATGATGCCCTGCTCAATATTCCAGTTTCCTTTCTAATCGTCGTATATTAGTTATTGTAGATGGCCACTCTTTAAGCTTTCACCAAGTTAATGCTGGAGCGACTCAGGGTTCAGTACTGGCACCAACTTTGTTTTCTCTTTACATCAATGACCTTCTCTTTTTCACAACTGATTATATCCACAGTTTTGCTGGCGATAGTACGCTTCACTCCAGTTTTCGGGTTCTCAAACAAAATCTAAACCTGACTTGGAAAGCAAACGTAGGGCGATTCAGATTCAGTTCACAAGACCTTAATTTAATATTGGATTGAGGCGCCACAAATCCCGTCCAGTTTATTGAATCCAAAAACAATAATGTTCCTTGTCGCGAAAAAGTCACCAAATACTTACCCTTTATTTATAACCCATGCAGCAAGCTGACGTCATTATGATTATTTTTAAGTCATTTTTGGTCATAGGACGTCATCAGACTAAAATTATGACGTCATGTTAACATCATTTTAATGACGTGTTTTTGACGTCGTTGAAGTGACGTCTTTTCGACGTCATTTTTTTAATACTAGCTCATAAAAATCTAATGACGTCATGTTTAAAAAACTCGCCAGAAAAATTTTGTGACATTATATGATTCGTGTCAAAATCCAACCGAAATATCATATGCTAGAAAAATAAGACTAATAATTTTACAAAATTAAAATAGGAAAAAACTCTACCGATAGATGGCGTAATGAACAATAAACTACGACGTTTATTCAACATCTTCGCTTTTTATCGCCTACACCGTACCGATGAGACCAAAATAGTTCGAGACTGGTCTGTGGTTGGTAATATCAATTAGCTTTGAAAGAAATATCTCCGGCTAGTTTAAAAATCTGCATCTCCAGGTTGGACAGTGTCCCGAGAGATGCGACCTTGCAGTGCAAGAAAATCGCAAGCAGTAAGGAGTTTTTTCCTATTTTAATTTTCAAATAAAGTATAGTATCATTATAGCTTTTAAAAACATATTTTTCGTCATCTTAAAGACGTCATTAACGGAACGTCTCTTTTCTGTGACTTAGGGAAGTCAATTTAATGCCATTTTGTCGCATCTTATGACGTATTTGCTGACCAAAAATGACTAAAAGAGACGTCAATAAGACGTCAGCTTGCTGCTTGGAAAGCAATCTGCTGCGCAAGGACACATTTTGTAGGAACTTTAACTGGTATAAGCACATTATATCTATAGCCACCGCAGCTTCTCAGAGCTCAGAGCTTCTTGATTTCTCTGTAGAACCAAAAAGTATTCTTGTCCTTCTAATTTATACACTTTATATGTGTCGCAAATCCGACCCTTTTGGAATATTGTTCTTAAATCTGGGAAATGGCGTCCCCACAACCCTTAGCATTCCGAAATTCATTAAGAGGAGAGCTGTTCGCCTTATTAATGATCCTTTGCTTACTAAAATCTCTTGCCCATCGTCCAGCTGTATCGCTTTTTTATATTTACTTCCGCGGCTTCTGCTCCTAGGAATTGTCCAATATAATTTCTCCACTTTTGCAGCTCCCAATACAAAAACTCGTTGTGCCACACGTATGAATTCCATACGGTGCACCTGTACAGGCCCCAAACTTCTCACTTTGTTCGTTCTTTTTCTTCTTTCCCTCCGAATCTTTAAGTATTTAAATGCCGTATTAACAAAGTTTCTTCCTTGCTTAAGACACCCAAGGAACGTTAGTATTATGGCTTTTAGCCTTCGTGGATTTTCCAAAGATAAAAATAAGGGGGTAAGTCTGCTAGCAAGATAATACGCAGTTATAATATTAGAAGAAATAAAATTTAAAGTTCTTCAACATTTTCAAAATTTTATAGCAAAATTCCAAGCAATGGCTTTTTCTATATTAAATATACAGTCCAAATTGGCTTACCATGTACCTTTTTTTTAACGAATACGCTAAAAATAAAATACGAAAACGTATGGCAGTCTCTTTAAAAACACCCTATGAATTAAAATCGTTCAACAAGAAGACGAAGAGCATCCGCGCAGCTGAAGATCCGATTTCGGTTTGAGGAGGTCGGTTTTTTCCTCGTTTGGTGGTGGGTCCAAAAATGGATAGCCCTAAAAAAATAATTCATTCAGTTGTTACTTAAAATATATTTTTTATAAAAGTGAATGGTTCTTGAGCCTTGATATAAATACATTAATAAAGGTAAAGTTCTTTGGGCATATGACTCATTAATGACTGTAAAAATAAATAAATAAATAATAACCTGTAGGAATTCGGCTACCATGGTTGGTTGTTTAAAAATTACGGAGTCTCCAAAAGAAAATGGAATACCCCGAGCCCGACCAAGACGGCGACACGTCTTTCGTCTTCGTTAAGACTTGTCATAGCCGCTTCAGGTCGATAGACACCTTGATGATGCCCCGATTGACTATAAATATTCTTTCTGTATCCCAGAACTAACAAATATAGAGAGATAATGAGCCATATGCCCAAAGAACTTTACCTTTTATTAATAAATATATTTTTTATATATGTATTGAAATGCGTTTAAAAAACTAAAACTTTTAAAAAATAAATTTATAATTAGGGTGTCCTATTAAACAATTAAAAATGTTTTTTAGATAATGCAAAAAAACACATACGATTTTATTACTTTATTTTTTAAATACAAGGAAGGCCACAAATAATATAGTCCAGTTTAGTCCAGTGGCGGCTATTCAGGTGTAGTAAGTGAAGTGCCACTTCACCAAAAATAAATAATAAAACATAAAAAAAACATATTACTATTATTCAATTCATTTTTCTTATTTCTATTCCTTATTTGTTAAATTCGCCATGAAAAATCTAGCATATAAATTAACCGCTGGCGCGAGTCGCTTTCCTCCTCTTTCGGCAACGCCACAAGTGTATTGCAAATATAAAACGGACCGAAGTATACACCTCATGCGGGGTTTTGTTTACGCTTTGACGCTCCGTTGCCGCTGTACAACGCTGTACTTGCCGGCGGCCAGAATCGCGGGTGGAAATATCAGGCGTATTACTTGGTAAATCTCTAGCCTTAAAAAATAGTATAGGTTTTGGTCGTTTCGATGCTTTTCACGTATTATTAGCGACAGTGATTTTTCACAGGAAGAAATTAAAGGACAGTACAGAACCCTTCTCTATGAAATATTAGATCATATTTTGATGGAAATGAAAGTAAGATTCGAAGATTGGTACAAACTACAATTTCTTTGTCTTGCTGATACTGCAAAGTTTGGCCAGTATGACCAGACTTTTCCCACTGATTCTTTTCACAATTTATTGGAGATATATGCCGAATCATTTCCAAAAATCAGCGGCTCAAAAATAAACTTAACCTAATATTTGCTGATGAAAGCTATAGAAATATTTCATTGCAGCAGTTAGTGAAACAAGTTGGCGCAAATAAGACATTTTACCGAGGCGTATTAAACTTTTTTCGCTAATTTTAACGATATCGTCGACAAGCGTGTCAGTGGAACGGAGTTTTTCTTGTCTTAAGCCTTTAAAAACTTTCTTAAGAAACACAATATCCCAAGATAGACTTTTATCTTTGGCCAATATTTCAATTCAAAAGGAGCTTCTACAGGAACTGATAAAATCTTAACCATTTTATGAATATATAATTGATAAATTTGCTGAATTAAAAGATAGAAGGATTGATTTGGTGTATAAAATTTAGGTAAGTTTGGATATTAGGACTTTTTACTTGGACTTTTGATAGTTGAGTATTTTCAATTTTGCTAAAATGGTGAATGCGCTTTTTTTCCCTTCCTGCACTACACCTGTTTTTAGACCCCCGAGCTGGTTTAGTCTTTGTTGGGTCACCCTGTATCTTTCATCAATAGAGCTTTAATTTACTTACCTTTTGTTCTCTTTTCTCGCGAATTTTTCTAGCTAAACACATAAAACATGCCTCTATGTTAATATTATCCTTACAAGAGACTTCGAAAAATGGCAATTCAAAATGTTCAGCGATCTACAAAGTCGAAAATCAATCTTTAAGCAACTAGATTACACAAAATTTTTAATGCTAAATAAAAAAATATTATACAGCTTGATCGTTACAACAAAATAATATTTGGTAGCTTTTTGAATTTAATTTTTAATCTAATTTTTTAAACACCCTGTATTATTATTTTTTAAGACTTAATGAAAAATTAGTGACAGTAGTTAAAATGATTAATTAATAATTATTTTTGAGCATGCAAACGTAATTTTTGACATAAAAAAATGTCAGAAATGCCTATGAAACGTTGCCTTGTTTTCGTTTTTTAATAGCATTACAGATTAGTCTAGATTCTAGATGAGTTAGGTTTAGTCATTTAGTCAGAAGCTAAAATATTTACAGAGACAACAATGAGACGAGCAACTAAATGTAAATAAATTATCCGAGAGAGAGATAGCTGCTGGGCCTTCCTTGTCTGTCTTCAAGGAAGGTAAACGCAGATGGCGCGTGAGTCGACTTTATCGTTTGCCCGCCAATTTCAAATTATATAGCTGCGCTATTTTTGCCCCTAATGTTACTTATTTTTGTTTTCTATTAATATAAAATATTGGGGTTTAGTTCAATAATTACACACACCTAATTAAAACTGTCATTTATTTGGTTTTTATAAAGATTTTTTCTTACAGATAACCATGTCAATATTACCTTAAATTATCTGTTGAAAAGCACAAATTTAATATATACAATGTGATCACTAATAAAAGTCAATATTCAAAGTCCAATTAAAGGTAAAAAACCACGAAACACACAAGAAATCACAGAAAATGTAAACAAACTGTCCAAACAAATTGGCCATTGAAAAATATCAAACACAAATATCGAATAACATTTCGGCGCGACTGCCTGCGGCAACGTTGTCAAGTTAAAAATATTCGATTCATGGTATATTTTCGTTCTCTTAATTAGATGTGAGCCAAAAAGGACATTAAAGTTTACATGCAGAAATTGTAAACAACTTGGCAACCAGGGCAAAGCGATGATTGCTCCATCTACGGTAGCCTGCCATGATGAAAGACAAAGACATATTTATAGGAACTTGTGTTAAACCAGAAAGAGATAAATACAATGGACAAATTGTTAGGACCAGTTACTCGTCTCATTGTTGTCTCTGATATTTTTAAAAAATCATTCAATATATTCATTACACATATTCTTGCACAGAATCTGCCTGAAATGTTAGCCGATATTTTATTTTACCCGTATTTGACCAGACTAATATTTGCAACAGAACACCACTTTACCTTCTTTCTTTATAGTTTATTTGTTTTCTGGGAGTTTAAATTTAAACAAAATAATATTTGGCATTACCCCAGAGTAAAGATATTTAATCAATATGTAAAAAAACTTTTAAGCCGGGTCCAGACAACAATTCGGCTTGCGGCTCCACGCCACATACTACAACAACAACTATGGTATGAACGCAGTTCACGCGGTTTTAAGGGTTTGGCGAATGATTAGCCGTTGATTACAGAGCTTGTCGGTTTTTGGCGTCAAAGAAGCGCGCGAACAGGTTGGTTTGTTTGAACGGTATTTTTCCCCGAACATGTTCCCCGAACCTGACTTCAAGTTTCAAGGGTCTGCGAGTGCCGCGGCATTCATAAAATGTCAATCTGTGTTAGATTTACAGGAAGGCTGAATAAGCTGAAGTCCGAATCTCGGAGTCGGACATCGGATTTTTCATTGCTTTTCACCTCACAGTTGGCAATGGCAAACCACTGTGTAGTATTCTGCCATTCCTAGGTAGTAGTTTTTAAAAATAACGTCCGTGGTAGCACTACCGCGTTGTATAAAAGGTGCTGTGAAATGCAAAAACTGCATGTTTCAGTGCTTGAATAACGTTGACGGAACACGACAATAATGGGTTAAACATCCACGCACTCACGGTACACTGGTATTTAGGCATAAGCCTTCGTGAGATGTCAAAAAGATAAAAAAATACCAAACAATATATTTTAATAACTATTTATAAAGGTGTGGAGTCATTATTAAATTTTGTATATAATACTATTTAAGTTAAACGGATAAATAAATTTTTATTATTGTTTTAATAGGCAAGTTTTAAAAAATAAACAAGGGCAACATATCTAGAGACAAAAGATATAGCAATAAATTTCACTTTTGTTAATAGTTAAATATTAAAATACTTTTTGTATTATTTTTTTTTACAACTACTACTACTACTCATTTTGTTGCGTTTGCTTTATACTCGAAGTCAGGTTCGGTGTACATCGGCGCTTTTCGATATAGGTACGATTTAATTAACTTTCATTTTCTTTGATCTGACGCCAAAAACCGACAAGCTGTGGAACGCAGTGACCCATTTGCCAAACAATTAAATTGAGCGCAAAAGGGTATATTTTATTATCCACACCGTCTTGGTGCGGATCGTGGCCTTGCGGCGACGTTATTCGGCACGAAGCGCAGTTCAGTCTGGACGGGAATTTTGAATAAAACTGGTCATTTCTGGTACTAAACAAGGCACCTTAATATATTATGAAAAATAATGAAACCGACATTATTCAGATCTAGAACCAAACAAATGTATTATTAGTAGTTTCTGAGATCCTTGCACTTACCGCGTGAATCACCCAGTATATTTCTTACATACCTTTTGACCATTCTCAGTGTCGACTATTCTATCTTTTGAATCACATTTATTGCCAGCTAGAACTGTCATACAGTGAGGTGACGCATTCTAGAAAAATAAAGATTACAAATAAAAAGCTCGCCAGCATAATTCGAAGTTCTGTAGCGTATGATCTCTTTTGGGATTTTTTTAATATTGATTGGTTCATATTTAATTCATTCTGAAAGCGATGCCGCCAAGTACACAAAAAATGATAAAGTAAACAATCCTTATCGAATGCACATAGCCTCGGACAGAGCCTGATTACATATTTTTAGATAAATAATAAAAATACATTGCTAAAACACGTATCACCTACTTACAAAACATTCTCTTATTTCGCCTCTGTGCTACTATAAAACCGGTGGCAAGTGGCGTGGTACTAGAAAGTCGTCGGGTTAAATATTTTTTGCTGCAATTAATCATTGTTCACAAAAGGGTTTGTTTACTTTATCATTTTTTGTGTACTTGGCGGCATCGCTTTCAGAATGAATTAAATATGGACCCATCTTTACCAAACATGCACTTTTTTATGTAAATTTTTTATATGTTTAAATGTACAGACTGTCCAAGAATGGTGTTACCAAGTAATTTTACATAAAAATTTTTGCTTGTAAAAAAATAGTATACAAAAACATTGCAAAAAATTAAAAAACATGATTTTTCTTTAAGAGTTCAACCCTTCACCCACCTGTCAATCATTCAATTTCAACTGTTACCCTAGTTCCTTACAAAATTCCCAATATTATTTTTAAAGTAAAACACATTAAGCGTATCCTTTCTTCTCTTAACACCAAGAAATCGTCTGGGCTAGATGGAATACCAGCAATCATTTTAAAAAAATGTGCTCCTGAACTTGCACCTATTTTAACCAGGCTCTTTCGAATTTCTTATGACACGGGTATATTTCCAGACAGCTGGAGAGCTGCACGTGTCCAGCCTATTCCCTAGAAAGGATCTAGAAATCTCTTCCATCCAACTATAGAACCATTTCACTTCTCTCAATGTTTTGTAAAGTAATGGAGAAAATAATGGATTTCTTTTCGCAAATTCTTAGGTACTTAGAAAAACATAAAATTTTACATGACAGGCAATACGGATTTCGTCACAAGAGATCTACAGCAGATCTTCTTTCCTTCGTTTCACACAACTGGAACAAGTCTCTTGAGTTTCTAGGTGAATCCCAGATCGTTGCTCTTGATATATCTAAAGCTTTCGACCAAGTCTGGCATGGGGCACTTCTTAATAAACTTCCCTCCTACGGTCTTCCCACTAAACTCTGCTCTTGGCTCTCCAGTTATCTTTCTAATCGACGTATATCAGTCATTGTTGATGGCCACTCTTCAAGCTTTCACGAAATTAATGCTGGAGTGCCACAGGGTTCAGTGCTGGCACCAACTTTGTTTCTTCTTCACATCAATGACCTTCTTTCTTCCACAACCAATCCCATTCATAGTTATGCTGACGATAGTACCCTTCACTCCACTTTTCAGGTTCCCAAACCAATCTCTCAACCCGACTTGGAAAGCAAACGCAGGGCGATGCAGATATCTCCTTCACAGGATCTCAATTTGATATTGGATTGGGGCGCCAAAAATCTCGTTCAATTTAATGCATCCAAAACACAATCCTGTTCCTTGTCGCGAAAAAATCATCAAACACTCATCCTTTGCTTATGAGTGGCCAGGTTTCTGCAGAGCGGAGACTCATTAAACCTTGTGGGCATCACATTTGAGAATAACCTTGACTGGCATAAACACATTGTATCTATAGCCACCGCGGCTTCAGATAAGCTTGGATTTCTTCTCCGAGCCCAAAAGTATTTTTCTCCTTCCAATTTATACACTTTGTATGTGTCCCAAATTCGACCCTCTCTGAAATATTGTTCTCATGTCTGGGAAATGGCATCCCCTACAACCCTCAGCATTCTTGATGCCATTCAAAGAAGGGCTGTTCGTCTTCTTAATGATACTTTACTTACTCAAAGACTTCCTTCTCTTGCCCATCGTCGAGCTGTGGGAGAACTATCGCTCTTCTATAGATACTTTTACGGCTACTGCTCCGACGAATTGTCCAGTATAGTCCCTCCTCTTGCAGTTCCCAACAGAGAAACTCGTGGTGCCGCGCGTATGCATCCCCATACAGTTCAATTGGACAGGCCCCGAACTTCCCATTTCATTCGTTCTTTTATCCCTAGAGTTTCTAGACTGTGGAACCTGCTGCCAGCGGAGGTCTTTCCTTCCCCCAAATCTTCAAGTTTTTAAGTCCCGTGTTAACAAACTTCCTCTTACCCTGCTTAAGACACCCACGGTACGTTAGTATTTAGGCTTTCAGCCTTCGTGGATTGTCCAAAGATAAAAAAAGAGTAAACTACCTTTATTTTTTATTTTTAAGCAAAATATAATTTGGAAAATTTATTTAGAATAGCATTCTGAAATACCTTTATTCATTTTACAGGGGTATCGGAAAGATACATGAAACTGATTTTGCAGTTATTAAAAATTATTTTAAATTTTTATAATAAAATTACTACTAAAAAGTTTTCATAATTTGCTTTTCACAAACACTTGCTTTCTCCAAATTCCTACAGAACAGAATTTTGCAGCTGTACAAGAAAGTAATCAAAGTGTTTTCGCCAAATTATGGAGTTCGATACAATTTCAAACATTATTCTAAATAAACTTTCCTTATAATATTTTGCTTAAAAATGAAAAATAAAAGTAGTTTTCTCTTGGAGAAAAATCATGTTTTTTAAGTTTTTGCGAACCCTGTATACAAAATCAACATTTTCTCTTCGTAAATCCGATTTTTTACAAGCATTAATTTTTATGAAGAATTACTTGTTTTCGAAAAATTAAATTATTGGTCCATTTGTCATCTTGTTAACCCCCTGGACAGTCTGTAGCAGGAATGTTGAAAATATTCGCATACGAATGCATCCGCATAAATCGATGCGGAGCTCATGCGGATGTGGATGTGTAGCAGGTCACGACAAGAAAGAAAGAGACAGGCCCTAAGGAAAATAAACTACTTAATAAGGACCGCTCGATTTTTAATATTTGTCCGAAAATATAGGTTATGTTTATGACGTCATCTTTTTGCCATAAATTTTTTTATCTGACAAAATAAACCAATACTTGCATACCATTAAATAAAATCACTAAAAATACATTAAAAAAATTGTATCTTACCCTTAATAACAATTTAAACGTAAATTCCCTGTAGAAAAATATCCAAAGGTCAGTGACCCGGTTTAGAGGTTTTAAAATTCTCTGTAACTGCAGTACTAATACCTACTCAATTTAACTATAAACGGTAAAAACTAAACATACATAAAAGTCCAATGACTAAAAAGCAAAAAAGAACACCAAAACCTCGAAAAAAACCTTCCAGTACGATTGTAAACAAAGAATTACGGGAAAAGATTACGTCACAGAATTTAGCGAACATAGGCTTAAATGGGATCGAGCGCTCCTCATAAAAAGTTTATTTTCCTTGGGCGGGCCCGGCGAGTGACGCGTCTCGATCGCACGTATGGATTAGCCAATCGCAAAGCAATAATTTTGTTTTTGACTTCGGTAAATTGGTAAAGATAACCTCTTAAAATCCGCATCCGCATCTGCGGATGTGAAAAATCTGTATCCGCAACATCCCGGGTCTGTAGATATTACCTCTTCAATATTCTGCAACCAATACGTAATATGATTAAAACTCTCCAAATTCGAAACGTCGTATAGCAGCAGTATACCCATGGCACCCTGTAGTATGCAGTAGTCAAAGTTCTAAATCGCTCCTGTCCAGCCGTATCCCAAATCTGCAGTTTTATTGGAACTCCGTCCAAATTTATAATTTTTTGTTTAAAATCTATACCTACAATAAAAAGTAAGTATACAGGGTGTTGCAGAATAAAATGATGATCTTTAAGGGTATCAATTCTTAGTGGACCGGTGCCGGAGCCTTTTAAAAAGTAAAAAGTAAAAAAAATATAGTAGGATGAAACCCACTAAAAAAGGTCGAGAATATAACAACATTTATAGAAAAAAAGTGTAAAATACGGTTTTTCTAGATTTCCGGCCAAACTACAAGCACAAATTATGCGAATACCCAGATGCGAAACTAAGTGTGTTGTTGAAATCTCTCACCACTATGGTCCCTCCCACTGCGTGGTGGATATACACCCCACGATTTAGTACGTGACCCAATGCTCATCTAGGTGTCAGTTAGTCCCATATTTTTGTTGGTATAGAACGTGAGCATAAGTTAGTTGATTGTCTTTAGCTGTTTGTAAACTTTTATTTTTTATTATTATTAAAGTGTTAGTATAGTGTCTTCTTAAATTTTTTTACCGTTTAATATGGGATATCAATGTGTATATTTATACTGTACCGGGAGCGGAAAATCACTTTTTAGATTCCCAAAGGACCACTTGAGGTAAATATAAATGTGATATTTTGTTATAATATAATAAAGTTATTTTTAATTAGTCCGTACATGTTGATGTGCAGGCTATAGATAATATCGGGCACATTAATGTTCACATAGCCATAATACTTTTTAATATAAAAATGCATTAAAAGTATTTTCTTGATGTAGTAAGTTCTATTTAAAAAAAAATATGTGGATAATTATTTGGATGGTTTTTCTATAATAATATATCTTTTAGCGCAAAGGTCTGGCTTAAGTCTGCTGGAAGGGAGGATTTTTTGGAAAAAATCTGATGAATTATAAATTGTGCGGAGATCATTTTAAAAATAAATTTATTTCTATCTCGTCATCCGCAATAAAACGTCTATTTAACACTACCGTGCCGACAATATTTTTCAAGCCATTTTCATCAAGAAATACAGACAATTCTGAGAACCTTCTAAAAAAAATACTATTCTATCAGGTAAATATTAAATAAATCTTAAAAAAGTATTTTTTTTAACTATTTAACATTAATACAAAGTTTTTACAAAATACTTGTTTATAAAGTTATTGATATTAATCAGTATGTGCCTAAAGAACGGAAAAATATTTTGTTATTTATAGCTGCACTGCCATTTGAAAGGCTATATTTTAAATAAAAAAATTAGGTGTTTTCTCAGTATTTAAAAAATAACATACTCCTATTACTATGGCAACATCTGCATTGCTTTAAAATATTGTGTCGGGGTTTCTTTAGAATCTTTTGTTACTCTGATTTCAATTATTCTGTTTTAATCCCCAGTTACACAAAACTTTTTAATAAACAATTAAGCTAGTAAAACGGAATACCTTTAATTAATTTAATAAGCAGTTTTTAGACAACGTTTTTTTTTGTTAAACATTCTTAACCCCCATTAGTTTAATCGTTTGTTAAAATGTTTTGTGCAACCAGGGATAGACATGTTATTGCAACATAGGTAAAAATTTTAAATTGTAATATTTTTTAATAAAGAAATATTTAAATTTTCAATTAGTGTATTATTCTTTTGTCCCGTTTTTCCCACATAAAAACAGCTGCATAATTAATTACTATAAAATTCTATCTCTCCTTAGCGCCTTGGTGCGGTTTAACCTTTTACAAATTAAAAATATTACGATCCATGCATTGGTGCAGATTTTCCATTTATTCTTTCTCAAGGTCATAGAAACAAGTAAGCGTATTTCGCCGCACTTTCGCATCTGGGTATTCTGATAATTTGTGCTACAAGCTTAATGGAAAAAGTTTGCAAAGTTGTTGGCAATCTAAAGATGTACAACATTTGTATTTAGGTTTTTTACATAACCTCACAATTTATGTGAAACATTTTAAAAAACCAAGTTTTTAGTTTTTTATTTTTATCTTGTACAAAAGCAATATTTTTTTACGAAATTTGGTGAAAACGTACCTTTATTTGTCCCAAATATACTGTAAGTTTTTGGTTCTAAAATATTTATTTTTATACATTAGTATAAAATATAAAAATATGCTTTTATTTAGGCAAATATACTATAAATAATAAAATGGGTATAAAAATTCCTTATTTATCTTGTAAAATTTTTGTTTCAAATTTGTATGAAAGTGTAGAACAGATAAACTTAAAATTTAAAAATAATTAAATAAAAACCTAAATAGGAGGCCGTGACTTGGTATTTGGGCATAAGTTTTAATTTTAAATAACTTTTCTATTTAGCATTTTTATGTATTTTTAGAAATAAAGGTACTTTACTTTTAAACAGTTTTTTACCTACCCTGTATACCATAGAACTTTTAATAAAACTAACTACTGCTTATAAAGTTTGACACTGTGCACCAACTTTTATGTAGATTTAAATTTTCTGACAAATTGTAAATAAAAAGTTTTTCATTGATTGCACACCTAATGGGCCACACTGTATACCTTACTTTTGAAACACCCTGTATATAGAGTTAAACTGACCGCGCCATTAGTTAATATTAGGGCAGTATTATTTGTTCTATTTTTTAACATACCTATAAGAGCTTACAATTTTCACAAATATTAAATAAAAACACAAAATAATTTTTATAGCTAATAGGTAAGTTCATTTTCAATAAAAATAATTAAAAAAGAAAACAAGTTTTTTTCTTTTTGGCAAAGATTGAGGTCAATTTGATATAACTGCCGTTTATGCAATAAAATTGCTATAGATTTCTAATATCATACATAAAATTGTTATAATTAATCCCATTATCAAAAGTGATCCAAAAAATAAAATTTTAACAAGATAAAATTTCTTTGTTAAAGCTTATTTCTTGTCACCAAAAACAACAAAGAATCAAAAATTGTGAATGTAAGTTTTTTCCTATAAAAGCCTCAAAAATACATAATTTTCAATCTTTGTTTTTTTATTAACATTCAATTTCCGGAATCTAAGATAGATTCCAAAATGAGTAGAATTATGATAACACTGTATCCAACTTACAATGACCTAGACCAATATGTTTCACCTTAAATACCATAAAAAACCAAAAGAAATCTTACCAATTGTGGAGATATAAGTTTCATAGTACCTCTCGTCACAAAACCTATGCACTATACAAGTCTTTCCAACATTGGAATCTCCCAAAACTAAGATTTTGTAAGTGGCAGCGAAGTCCAACGCCATTTTTATATTTTTAGATCGATACCGTAGATTAGTTGTGTGTATTTCACCCCCACAGCTGACTAACAGGGCATAAATTGATTTTTGGAGGGATCTGGAGGGATCTTAAGGGTCCTAATACGTTTTCGTCGCGCCTGACCTTAAGCAGGCCCGCAACTGGATTATTTTGTTCTGAATCGATTTTACCAAATTTTATATTAGGTATTTTCAGAAAGTAAATCTGAAAAACTTTGCTAATCTTGACAAAATGGCGAAAAAATTTTTTAGTGAATAAACTGGAGCATTTATTTTTAAAATTAATTGATATAACGAACTAAAAATGAAAAATAATTAATAGTTTAAAAACTAAAAACACGCTTTTATATGCAACCGAACTAAAAATTAGAAAATTTAAAAACAGTATCCCGTTAAGTTCCAGCATTTTCCAGGAAAACCGGAAAAGTGAAAATCGTACGTTCTGGCGGATGCGCCAGATTAGACAATTGAATAATCGAACTTGACAACATTTGCCGACGGGTTGACCAGGGGCTCAATTCTTATAAATTGAACTCATTCGTTCGCTGAACGTATTCGTTCCGGGAGCGTATAACCTTCATCTGTTTTTTTTAACACGCTTTTTTAACGAACGAATAACCTTCACTTGTTTTTCAAAACAGGCGGTCATAAAACAGAAATCTGTATTACCAACTGACATCTGACAAAATTACAGTCATAACATAACCTAAAATTCCTTTAATGTGAAATGTAAAGTTGAAGAATCAGTTAACTAAGCTATTAAAAACAAAGTATACACTTTAATTGAAATACAAGAAGCAAATAAAAGTAACTAACAAGTTATTGCATACATAACTTTTATACCATCTTCCATTTATACTTTCTAAAAGAAGGCCTTTATTGAGTGTTAGGTACTTGTACCGAATGTTAGATTAGGACAAAGACTGGAAATGGAGATTAGCAAACTACATTAAAATATCACTTAAGGTAAGTAAACTAAAGTAAACTCATATTTAGAAAAAACATTTATGGTAAATTTCTTTTAGTTTAAAAAGGTAATATTTTAAAAAATATTTGTCTTATTTATGCAAATTGGGCAATTGTTTCTGAAAGTTGGAGCAACCCCCATTTCCTGACCAAATTTGATATACAGGCACAGAAGCTAATAGAAAAGGGGCTGTTATTTTCCACCAAGTGTCATCTGTCACCTGTACGTCCCTCCCAGTGGGTACCAACCACCGGCCACTAAGAGTTCGATCTGAATCGATTTTGCTCGAACTTTATATTAGGTATTTTCAAGAAAGTAAATCGAAAAACTTTGCTAATCTTGACAAAATGGCGAAAAATTTTTTTAGCGAATAAACTGGAGCATTTATTTGTGAAAAACTAATTGATATAACGAACTAAAAATGAAAATAATTAATAGTTTAAAAAAACTAAAAAACACGCTTTTATATGCAACCGAACTAAAAATTAGAAAATAATTTTTCATTAAAAAAATATTTCACTTCATAGTAAAAAGCGTGGGTGCATTTTACTATTTTGTTCATAACTTTTCCATCATAGATATTGGCAAATATAATAATTATAACATTTAATATATATAAGCACCCCACGCTTTTTACTATGAAGTGAAAATATTTTTTTAATGAAAAAAATTATTTTAACTTTTTAGTTCGGTTGCATATAAAAGCGTGTTTTTTTTTAGTTTTTTTAAACTATTAATTATTTTATATTAAATTTAAAGATCACTTTAAATCAAAGCAGGCGTAGCAGCTGCTTGATTTAAATATGCATATAGGAATTGGAAGATTTTAATTTAATGGAAATAAGGTGGCAAGTAAATAAAAACAGGTTTTTGAAAGTTTTTTTTTATACAATATTGTGTGCCAATTAGTACTCATCAAGAGTTTTTGCAAAAAGTGGATTATATTAAAAAATAAGGTTAGTTTGATTTTTTAACTTTGATAATGAATATTTCGAAAAAGAAATGTTTTTGAAAAAGAAATCTTTAGACTTATGATTAGCGCCTTAAATATATACCTAAAAATTAATATCTTCTAAAAATCGGTGAACAGTCGGGTGTGTAAATAATTTCCTATAAATTTACTTCAATATTTAGGATTAATATATAACTGGACACATCGCTGGTTTTATTGAAATTTGATATTCGTTTCTTTTTTTTGGGCGCTGATCACGAATCTGAGAGAATTTGCCGGACACTTTTCGTTTTTAGGAAATTCATTATCAAACTTGAATTAAAACTAACCTAAATGAACCATATTCCCTTTTCTTCTTACAAGCAAATCTTAAATTTTGCGTCAAATAGGGACTTAATATTTGATTTCCATCACCTTTAAAAACTATTTTTTTTTATTTATTTGTCATTTTTTTTCTATAAAATTGCAAAGCTTACTTTCAACCATGTCTCCTGTAATTAAAAGTCACTCTTTACAATTTTATAGAAAAAGGGCGTAGTGGTTCATTGCTTACGTAGAAGTCTACATAGACTTCCCGGGTAGGCGGCTGAAGGAGTCATACGGCGCGTTGGGGACACTTGGGGATCGAGAAAAATTACGCTAAATTGGGACTTCTTCTTCTGAGGCTAAGCGCTGTGAGTGAAGATTCCTAAAGCCTGAGGTTTTTACGCCGTATTGGTGTTGAAACACATGGTGTCTTCGTATGGTCGAGAAGGTGCGCATGCCTTGCGGAGAAACGTCAGTGGTAAAAGTGACGGTTATGCGGCGACACGTAGAGCCCTTTGGCTTCGACATCCACAATTTATGCATGTTCAGAAGTTCATTGCTGTTGTTAATTGTTTAAAGTGTTTTTATTCGATGCTAGGAAAGTCTGGAGTTTCTGAGCTCGATTATCCAGATTTTCCACCGACAAAGCGGAAAGCTTATAAGCAATAACTTATATGACCAAACGGAAGAACTGGCGAATTGACTTAGTATCACAGACATAAAACAAAGAGATAGAGAAATTGGTAATTATTTAGCATACGGGTTTCTGCTATTTTAACGATTTTTTAAAAATATTTTGACGTACAACTTATCTATCAGTTGTCCTTAATAATAATATGAAGGCGCAGTTATGATTTTTTTTATTTATTTTTATAATAAAATATTTTTTGCATTTGGCCACTTTAATTATGGAGAATTGGCAACGTTGTATAAATGTTTAATAATAAAATAGGGATTATAAAGGCTGGTCAGGTTAGTCAACGTTTTTTTTCATCCTTTAATTACACCAGAGACACTTTATGTATCCAGTTTGTGTGAATTCTTTCTTTATTCACTCATAAATAGAATTGTGATGTTGCCAATGCTTTCGATATTTAGCATTTGTATAACTCAAGGTTAGTTTATATCTATAAGATTGTGACATATCCTCAACTTTAGGCGGTTCGGAGGTCGGGGACGCAAGGAACGGCACTCCACGGAGAAAAGCTGGCAAGATCGGGTAAAATCACAGCCGATGATCAATCCAGTGGCGTCTAGAATTTGCGCATTTCATTTTGCAGTATTGTTTTGGAAGTGATATTTGTTGAAAGATGTAATCTCCAAATGTTTTTCATTTAAAGTAAAAGAATTTACAACTTAATAACAATTAAAACTGTTGTGTAAACGGTTGTTCTACTAATCCAATAAACTGTATATATCTCCGGCACTGAACATGGCCGAAAAATGGGAGATGACGTCATAACACGTCAAAGCAATTAGGCCGAATGTCGTGACCTTATATAGACCGACTTTGGGTTGCTCTACCTTCTGTTAAACTTTAGATAGTGGTTCGTGCTGGCTCACGGCACTGAAGTAAAAAAACGCTGTGCCAAGGAAAATAAATTTTTTTAATAAGGAACGCTCGATCCCATTTAACTACGTTCACTCAATTTTGTGACGGAATCTTTTCCGTAATTCTTGTTTACAATCGCACCGAAGCTTTTTTCATAGTTTTGGTATTATTTTTTACTTTAGTCATTGGACTTTTATATTTGTTTAGTTTTTACTGTTTATAGATAAATTGACTAGTTATTAGTACTGCAGTTACAGATAATTTTAAAACTTGTAAACAGGGGTCACTGACCTTTGGTTATTTTTTAAAGGAAATTTACGTTTAAATCGTTATTAAGGGTAAGATACTATTTTTTTTATGTTTTTTAAGTTATTTTATTTTATATTATGCAAGTATTAGTTTATTTTGTTAGATAAAATAAATATTATGGCAAAAAGCTAACTTCACAAATATAATAACCTATATTTTCGAACAAATATAAAAAATCGAGCGCTCCTTATGAAAAAGTTTATCTTCCTTGCGCTGTGCAGTCCAAGAGTTGGATAATTAAAAAGGCTTAACAGGGGAGTTTATACCAATAAAACCAAAAACCATTAATTATTCACTCTGTCTTTATTTAATAAAAATTATTAATATCGGAAATACAATTATTTATAAATTACAATAAATGTTTTACCATGGTGGTATTTATGTCGGTCCTGCATTATAACTATTTAAATCTGCTATATAAAATTATTATTTAAGAAATAATAAAGTATGTAAACCAACTGGGTTAAAACTTGAAGCAAAAGGGACAATTTAACAAAAATAAATTCACTGGGTTGAATAAGATAAATTTAAAAAGGGGACTAGTTTTGAAGTGGTATTAGTTTGTTATTTTATATTTTATAAAAAATGAACAAATAACCTATACATTGAATGTAATAGTATAAGAGCTAGTGAACCCCAAGATCGTTTGACTAGGTAAGGTTGCCTCATTACGTCACATATGTACCGCACTGCTTGTTCCTTGGCGCCAACAAGGATGTCTAGACGGATAATACTATGAGGGCGAAAGAGCGCGATATACAATATTTAAAAATCAGCTAGAATAATCATTGTTAAATAATTTATTAATAGGAAATAAAGAAATTACGGTAACAACTGGAATTAACAGTATTTAAAAGTATTTCTTTAATATTGACAAAAAACACAAACTACACTGTTAAAAACTTCATTAAATAATGATCAAAATACATATGTGACGTATGGTCCGCCATGTTGCAAGGTTTACGAGGCAACCTTACCTAGTTAAACGATCTTGAGGCAACCCTTCGAGTAACGTTAGACCTGTAGAGCTGAAAATTTGTATAGTGATGAGTCATAGCAGGCCAAGTACGAAAATCATCACCTGGCAGGCATCAGCCGTGCACATCATCACCCTGTATATTTTTGAAAGTTTAAGAAAAAAACAAAAAAACTTAGATCTGTAGGCTTCAAATTTTTCTAGGATTAAGTGTATATTAAAAACCAATTTGCAAATTTCAAAATGACATTTAAACAATTGGTTAAACTTCACTTGTCAAATCCAAATTTGATAAGTGAAGTTTAACCAATTGTTTAAATGTCAATTTAAAATTTCAGAATTGGTTGTAAATGTAGATTTAGTTCATTCATAGTAAAGTTTGAACAAAAAAATTGACAGGCGTTTTCGATGAGCACAAGTACCTACCAGGTGAACCGAAAGTTGTGGCTGATTTGGATGACCATATTTCCAAAACTATAAGAGATAGACATATCAAATGTGGTATTTTTTAAAGCTCTTTTTAACGGTGATACTGGTAATAATATACAGGGTGGAAAAAAGGTTTTTTAGTGACCTGTATATTATATTACCATTAAAAAATCTTAAAAGAGCTTTAAGACAATACCACATTTGATATGTCTATCTCTTATAGTTTTGGAAATATGGCCATCCAAATCAGCCACACCTTTCAGTTCGCCTGGCAGGTACTTGTGCTCATCGAAATCGCCAGTCATTTTTTTAAACCTTGCTATGAATGAACTAAATCCTAGAAAAATTTTAACCTTACAGCTCCAAGTTTTTTTGTTTTATTATTTTTTAAACTTTCAAAAATATACAGGGTGATAATGTGCAAGGCTGATGCCTGCCAGGTGATGATTTTCGTACTTAGCATGCTATGACTCATCACTATACAAATTTCTAGCCTTACAGGTCTAACGTTACTCGAAGGGTTCACTAGCTCTTGGACTATAATGCATTATTTGTTAAGTTTAAACACTCTGTTATGGATGTAGTCATGGCCGAAAAAGTGATTTATTTAAATTCAGTCCTGAAATATACAACTATTGGGGCATTTTTCTCACTGTTGTGTTAAGGTAAAAATATTTAACTAGTCCCCTTAATTACTACATTTCATAACAAATAGCAATTTTAGGCGAAGAACCAATTCTAAAACGGTATTTACCAATCGGTTATTGCTGTATTCCTTTTATGCTTCAGAACCTCCCAGAACGACACCATACGTGTTCCTTTTACAATTCTTTGACATTTTTTCATGTTGTAGAACCATTCTTGACACTATTGACAGTTCAGAGAACGTTTCAGAACTACAAGATAAAAGGAATACACTATATGTTGACGTTTAAACAATGTATTATACGTCAAAGTTGTCACCAATTATTACCGCGGTTATAATTAGTTCAACGCCTAAAATTGATAATAGTTGATGCACTCAAATTTGTTTATTTTTTTTTATTGAAAGTCTGGTTAGTTTAGGTCGACCCAAGGAGATAAACTTTTTAATAAGGAGCGCTCGATACCATTTAAGCATATATTTTCACTAAATTTTGTGAGGTAATCGTTTCCGTAATTCTTTGTACATTTAATAGCTATTTATGTATCAAGGGCGTTACTAGGACTATAATGCCCTGAAGGTCGAAATAGCCCGAGGGCTAGATTTCGACCTGATGTGCATACAATGCTTTATGTTTTACCCAAAAAGAGTTTTTCAATGACTAATTACATTATTTATTCACAATATAAAAAATAAGTTGCACCTGTACCTGTATACGTAAGTAGATAATGACTGGTGTTAAGTTTGACTTTGATGTTTCTATCAGTTAGTCAGTTGGCATTTTTCATTTAACGATTTGCTCAAAATGGAAGAATTCTACAAAATATAAGAGAAAAGGCGATAAAACCGACCGAAAATCTTTTGCCAGTTAAATCAAGGCAACAGTATGATCGGGAGTATGGCATATTTTCAGGAACTGGTAAGTTATTGATTTTATTTTAATACATATGTTTGTATAAACTTGATCTTTATTGTGAGAGAAATAAAATTGGATGAGCAATAAAATTTCCATATTAGCGCATTAGGGCATTATAAGCGGGCATTATCATAATGCCCTAGGTGTGATAGCAGGTATTATTGCTACCATAACATAGTCCGTTTCTAAGGTATTACAGATCAATAATAGATGGGTAAAACATAAATCCTTATTGAGGGTTGGACATTATTTTTGTTTTGTTTTTTAAGTGATTTTATATTATTTTATGCAAGTATTTGTTTATTTTCTCATAAAAAAAATATTATGGCAAAAAGGTGACGTCACTAACATAACCTATATTTTCGGACAAATATAAAAATAAAGCGCTCCTTATTAAAAAGTTTATCTTCTTGAGGTAGACCTACCAAAAGCACTATAAACTCTCTATCTTAGGTAATTATTGTTATAAATAATTCGATAACAAAATTCTATTGAAGGTGTCAATAAAAAAATGGAAAATAATTTATATCAATTCATATTTATTTCAGATAAATACTTATTTTAAGGTAGAAGTATGGTTTATGTAACAAGATAATTTATTAAAACAACAATAATATAGAATAGATTTGATGTTAAGTATTTTGCAGTAACAATAAATTTGTCTATTAAGCTATACATCGTTTTTATTTTAAAATTATCATTTTTTATATCTTGTAATTAGTGTCCCACCGAAGGTTTGTTTGTCTAAATTTGTTAAAAATATTTTTTTCGCGAACTCTTGATATTTTCTCCATTTCCCAGCATTAAATAATGTACGGAGGAATAAATTTGGCGACTTTTAAAAGCTTGGCCTTGGCAAAAGGATAATCCTATGTGGTCGAGGAAATACAAGTAAGAGGCATATTACCAGCTCTTGTCGCTCAGTTACAAATAAAAATGGTAGAAAACGGCTCATCTTGTACCATTCCATGTAATAGCAGATCCAATTAATGCAGACTCTCCGGGCGCAACGCATGCCGAAACAGTACATTAAACAATTGAAAAGCAGCTAACCAATTAGATTGTAGGAAACCCAACCGACGAATTAATGCGCCAAATGTCATTATGTAGCCCCAAAGAAATACTGCAAGAGCTTCGGAAGATGGCACCGCAACAGAATGTTTTCCTTCATTCTTACGTAAGCTTCGGGTGTGTAGCTTTCACCGGTGAAAAGCGGAGTGACTTTACTATGAGTTGTGTACGGTGGTAATACTATGCGACGGTATGCGATGCGATATGCGACGAGGATCCTCCTTCCTGACCCGCTTGCTGCTGACGCAGTGCGCCGACGTAACAACTGTCCACCATATATTTTGTGGCTGCGTTCCAATATTTAGAATTTTGCCTACCCTACTGTATAATTGAATTGCACGCCACTGATGAATAGGTATGCTGTGCCAAAGCATATTTGGCAAGATATATTTGTTGGCTTTTTTCGCCTAGGCCGAATGCATTTCCGAAATTTGCCGAAGCTGAACCTTCGGTCTGACACTACTTTTAAGCAGACTAGTTCAATTATTAGCATATAAATTAAATTATTTATAAATGTTGGTGTACTTTTTACGTCACTCGGTACATTTCTACAAAATATCAAATAAAAAAGTTTTTCTTTTTATACAAAGGATCAATTTTATTTTAATATAACCATTCCTAAGGTCTAAGCTACATTGCGGAGTCGCCGTTTTGCGTCCGACTACTCGAACCCGATTGGTCCATTTGATTACTACTATTATTACCAGATGGCGTGGGGGAGCCACTGGGGGAGGTCCGAACAATGTTCGGAGAACATTTTGGACGTTCGTTGCTGGAAAAGAAAATATGGTATGTTTTTGTATCCATGTGGTACTAAACCTAATATGTAATTTATTTAAAATTTGTCTGATTTGATCGTTTCTTCATAGAACACCATAATCACTAAATTTAATAAAATGTAACACTTTTCATTTTCAAAATTCCACTAATATTAACAATCTGTGACATACAGGATGAACCAATAGTCCGAGGATATCCAATATTGCAGTTGTTCAATGAGATACAACATTTATATAAAAGTTGTATGGTTTTAAAACATGCATGTACTTAAAATATTGTGTTGTATACAGTGTAAGGCATAGGACAATCCAACGTGTCACAAGTCTATGAAATTGAATGAATTCTGCTTTAAATTTGATTTGATTTGATTTGAAATTGCAACCACACGCACCGAATTGTCCCGATCTGGTTCCCAGCGACTACTGATATTTTGCAGACCTCAAAAAGATGCTCCAGCGAAAGAAATTTGCTCAAATGAAGAAGTGTGTAATCTAGTTCAAAGTGTTATTTTAGACGTATATAAAGATAGCATTGTAAAGTGAGCAGAAATCAAAAATTTTTGCTTAAAATATAGTGCTAATTTGATGCCAATTTAGTGTGAAAATAAAAATTTACGCTCTTCCCAGGTCCAGGAAAAACAATACAATGCTAGCTCCAGATAAAAATATCATTGTATACACCAAAAATCCACTTAAAAAGAAAATATACAAGTAATCTTAGGCATCCCTAATTAGTGGTAATGTGAGAGGAGTACAGAAATTCAGTTAAATATCAACTAATAAATCAATTTTTGACAAAATGGTGAATGAGTGTGAAAATCACAGAAACAAGCTTATTGAGGTTAGATACGATTTTTCTGACAAAATGGTGAACAAGTATAAAATTCATAGAACTTCAAGCGCCACAGACGGTCATGCAAAAATGTCACATTGGGGGTTATGGTTGGTTCTGGTTTGTTAAATCTTTTCTTTTTAATTCCTTTATAAAGCAAACTAAAAAAAACTAACCAGAGCTAACGACGACCCCCTCCGCAATGTGACAGTTATGCATAATTGTGGCGCTTGATGTTCTATAAATTTTCGTACTCGTCTGCCATTTTATCAAAAAATCGTAGCTAACCTCCATATCTTTATTTCAATGATTTTCTCACTCATTCACCATTTTGTCAAAAATGGATTTATTAGTTTCGTTCGTTTGTCGTGCGCGTTCGATGATTTCAATTGAGTTTCTGTACTCCTCTCATATTACCAGCACTCACTGAGCACTTATTAGGGACGCCTAAGATTATTTATATATTTTGTTTTTAAGTTGGTTTTTGGCGTATATAATGCTAGCTTTATCTGAAGCTAGCATTGTATCGTTTTTCCGGGACCTGGGAAGAGCGTTAACTTTTAATTTTGGCAATTGGCACTACATTTTAAGCAAAAAAAAATGAATTCTGCTCACTTTACAATGCAAGCTTTACATACGCCAAAAAGATGCTTCAGGGAAAGAAATTTGCTCAAATGAAGAAGTGTATAATCTAGCTCCAAGTGTTATTTTAGCTAATTTCAAAAATCAGTCTTCTATGCCTAGTGAAAAGTTGTGTCATAGAGTTAGAATTTAAAAAATTGACATACCCTGCCCAACAGCACTTTCCACTCCTGTCGTATCAGCAACGGTCTGGTTGCTTCCTTCGCCTTCGCCCAAATTCTGTCTGCAAATGGGACATGTACCATGCAGTTCCAACCATGGTCTAATGCAGCTCTCGTGGTATATGTGAAGACATGGAAGTTGTCTGGGTAAAAATATAAATCAAAACACACATTTATAAAAAGAGTATTGAATACGGAGTCCTTACCTGACTTGTTCTTTCAGCTGAAAATGTTCCCAACACACGGAACATTGTAAATTCTGAGTCACTTGCTCTTCACTTACATCAACTACTTGTAGAGCATCTATAACTGCCTTTGGTACCGGTGGTGGTCCTAGAATTTGCAATATTTTTTATAAGTATTTTTGTGTTTATCTCGAACATAATACTTCTAGATGCAAAATCAGATACATATCGTCGGTATAAAGGTAAAAGTCACTAAGTAACATTTTTAACACGCTTTTATTAGCTTGGGTTGTATGTATGTATGTAACGAAATCTTTAAGCTTAATTTTCACCAACTTCCAGCGATTCGATTTCTTTGAAACATTGCACACGTATCAAAGACCCATGACAATGCAATAATCTGCAAACAGTATCCCGTTATCCTGATTAGGATCGCCAGGATAAATAAATTCCTTTATAGATTTTCTGTAGGAGAGTAACAGAGAAAGAGCTAGTGCGCGATCTGCGCATGCGTGCAGTTTCGGACGTACTCTCAGCATAAGGCTGGCAGAAACATGTTCGGAGTAGTTGCGTTCTGAAACCCCATGCAACAGTGAAGCTTTAAATGAAATGATTAGATTACGAAATAGTTCGTGAAACCTTCAATATCACATGTCCGCAGAAAACTAATTGATATATCGAACTAAAAATGAAAAATAAATAATAGTTTAAAAAACTAAAAAACACGCTTTTATATGCAACCGAACTAAAAATTAGAAAATAATTTTTCATTAGAAAGGGTTTGTATTACAGTAATAAAAGGTCAAACAATGAATCATAATTATATACCTCAAAATAGAATTATAATAAAATTTAAGATAATAACAGAATAATTCACTTCAGAGTAAAAAGCGTGGGGTGCATTTTACTATTTTTTCATAACTTTTCCCTCATAGATATTTGCAAATGAAATAATTATAACATTTAATATATTAAGCACCCCACGCTTTTATTCTGAAGTGAATTATTCTGTTATTATCTTAAATTTTATTATAATTCTATTTTGAGGTATATAATTATGATTCATTGTTTGACCTATTATTACTATAATACAAACTCTTTGTAATGAAAAATTATTTTCTAATTTTTAGTTCGGTTGCATATAAAAGCGTGTTTTTTTAAACTATTATTTATTCTCAAAATGAGTTAAGCATACTTACTTGCGGTAATAGTTCTATCATATGAACAACTCAAAACTGCCATGTTAGACTTCTAAAGCCCTTAAGTAAAATATTAAAGTTCACCAAGTGCAAGAGAAACTTCTGTGGTAACGGTAAAACTCCCTAAGTAACTTAAAACGTAAATAAATAACATTCCGTGTGTGTCACTTAGTGAGTTTTTGGATGCGAAAGTCGAGACAGGATATTAATCGGTGCTGTATAAATCAAACCATTAGTTTACTTTTAAGTTTAGTGAGCTAACAATAGTTTCTAGAATTTTCATGAGCAGTTACATTACTATATTTATGCACTATATAGTAAAATTATTGGGTTACAAAAGAGGTAAAATTCACTAAGTACAAAAACAGTTTTTTCTTTAACGTTCTTTGGATATTTTTTTTTGTAAAAATTAAAAGCAACTCTTTATAGAATCCAAACATTTTTTTCACTCCTATTAATCCTAATTTACGACATCACCTTTGCAGACACCCTGTATATCTGGTTTTGCATCTAGGTGTCTCAAATAACCTACCTGTACTATCCATCTGGTTCAATAACTGCGTTACAATGGCGTCCAATCCCCTCCCTACCCCAAGCGTAGTCTCCCGGATTTCCCAAGAACAGCTGTACATTTCCCGGACCTCCCCAATTTACCCCCACCCCCAGATTTATTATAAAGTCGTGGACTAGGTGTTCTATCGGCATCTGCTGACGCAAGTTCGAGAGAGGCTAACCTGGTTAGAGTTCTGAAAATAGCAATTGTTTAAATCAAAACGATTTGACAACAATAAAACTAGATTAGTATGTTCATTTTCTAAAAATACATGGAAATAGTTTCTTATAGTGTTCGACGATATATCAATAACCCCGATATTTCACCGGTGAATGCGCTGCCAGTGATTTACTTTTTGCAAATACGGTGATCAGTGGTCGAAGCGAATACTGCAATCGACATCGACACGACACGCATTGGATGATCGCTGATGGCTAGTGTTGGGCGATATATCAATAACCGCGATATTTCACCGGTGAATGGAAAATCACTGGCGCTGCCAGTGATTTACTTTTGCAAATACGGTGATCAGTGATCGAAGCGAATACTGCAATCGGCATCGACACGACACGCATTGGATGATCGCTGATGGCTAGTGTTGGGCGATATATCAATAACCGCGATATTTCACCGGTGAATGGAAAATCACTGGCGCCGATCGAAATATGATATACCTATGAATTATTATTTAAAAATAATATGTGAAGGAAAACAGTGATTTAAGCTGATATGATATTTATATTGTTTAGACGTGGAGGGTGGCGGGCACCGCCAAGCCATGTGAAAGACTGTTTTCCAAAGCCGGGTTAATATTAACCGACCGTAGAAATAAATTAAGTGCAAACAAAGCTGAAAACTAATCTTTCTTATTGCTAATTTTTTATTTTTATTGGGAGAAAAGTAAGTTACATTTTGTTTTATTTTTATATATTTAAAGAAAAAATATTTTTTATTGCGTTTTCGTTTTCCTTTAAAAAGTTTTTTATTTTATATTTATATTTTTTGTAATTGAATTTAAGTTAAAAATGTTAAAATGGTGTACGATTAATAAAAATTAGTTTTTTATTTTTGAAAGTAGGTAATGAATAAACCCTAAAACTTGATATTATTTTTACATAATAATATTGCAATATATCACATTAGAGACATTTTGCACCTCCTAAAATAACAGACGTTTTTTCGCCTCCTTATGGTTATCGTTATTAAACATAACGAGTACAGCAGCAGTTTTGGACAGAGATTTTGCAGCCTCTTCGAATAAATTTATCTTGCGTCTGCGCTTTCGACATATAACCTTATTTTTACCTGTGGTTCACCGCTTTTAAAGTTTACGAAAAATCAGTACTTACTTTATTCTCCTTAAGTTATATATTGATATTTAAATATATGCAAATAATTATCTTGATTTTGTTTTTCAAAGTAGGTGTAACAATACAGTATAAGCAAAACACAAATAGTAAGGTCAGGTTTGGTAGTAGAATAAAAAGCAAGTGTGCCAGATTGTAACATGTAAATTAATTACTGATTTTAAACATCCTTAAAAATGCAAGGCCGTTTTAATTTCTTTACACGATTTTATTTTTCTTACTGCTTTTCGCTAATTAGAGCCTATGTATCAATGATATTTTAATTAATACGGCATTAAAATGTCCCGGTATGGTTAATAACGATAACGATGCGATACTGCTCAGACTCAGAATAACGTTAACCACAACGGAATTGCAAAATAAGAGGTGCAAAATGTCTCTATTAAGCTTGTTGTTGTTACACCTTATATAAAAATGATTATTTGAGTTACGAGCCCAAAAAATTTAGATTTCGTAATATTACTGTTAATTTAATTTGCAGCATAATATTTATTTTTAGAAAATCAATAAATATTATGCTGCATGTCAATGAAAACCGATAAGAGCTGCATAAATAATATATTCGTATTCGTTGTCAGACACTGAGCTGTTTTATATTTCCATTTTTAGTTAAATATTTATGTATATTCAAGTCACTGCAGTGATTGAAATCACGGTGATTTAGAAATGACTGTCGCCGTTTCACCGGTTACCGAAAAACACCGTATTTTCCAACACTAGTTTCTTACTGGCGTGATATTTTAAGGAAGAGAAATTACGCTTTTTCGACAGTTAACAGAAAAAAGCTCCTGCTTTTCATGTCATTCATCTGGACCCTCCCCACTGACGCGTTTCGCCTGCCTCACACGACCTATCAAGTGGCTGTACCGGGTCCGTGGTGAATAACAGGAAAAGTAAGAGTCTCTTATAAGAACAACTTCGTTGCTCGACGGTAACATATAATCTCACCGTTGATACAGTGAATCGGCATCGAGTTTAACCGAGAGCGGCACGTAAAATATACGAAAACCTATAGAAATAATTCCCTAGTGTCGTAATAATGTAAGAAAAAAATCTCCACTTTTCGACAGTTAAAGTAGTTGTCGTGGTATAGGAGTACCGTCAGAAAATTCTATATTTTTGTATATGTATTAGAAATTTTAAAATACAATTACCCTTAAAATTTGAAGTGCATGGGCCACTTAAAAACTGAGAAAATTTCAATTAAAAATTGAATATTTAACATGGATGGTATACACTCTTTGTAGCTATGTATCCGTTTCTTAGTTTAAAAAAAACTGTCAGATATTTTTAAAAAACTAACAGCCCTTTAATGGATTTGTTTTGAATAAAAAAAAATGACCATTTAATTATCAATTAAAAACGAATTATAGTTTTAATCTATACTAATATATAAAGAGGTAAAGTTTGTAACTTTGTGAATTTGTGGGTTTGTAGCCGCTAATCTTTGGAAGTACTGAACCTATCATAAAAATTATTTCACAATCAGAAAGCTACACTATTCAGAAGAGTTATAGGCTATATTTTACTATGATTAAACAAAATGTTCAGACATTAACGCCCAACGAAGTGGGCACGGGTCGGCTACCTTGGATAAACTATAACTAAAATTCGATATTGACGTTACTATCTATTCTCAATGGATTTTAATTGTTTATCGTCCAATATAAGCAAACAAACATTTTAACATTCAAATGTTGTATAGAAAATTTAAAACTTGATAATTGTATTATGGAAAATAAAGACGTTGTAAGATTTCTGGGTATACACATTGATTCTAAATTAAAATTTTATAATCATATAAAAAACTTAAATAAAAACTGGCATCAGCTTGTTACGCTGTTAGAGTTGTCAGGAGTAATCTAGGGCATTCTATGGCAAAGTCTGTTTACTTTGCACTAGTAGATTCTAACCTTAGATATGGTATAGCTTTTTGGGGTTTTAGTACTCAACAGCTGATACAGTCTACTTTTGTTCTTCAAAAGCGAGCTCTAAGATATCTCTGCAAATTAAAACCGAGAGATCATTGTAAGCCTTTTTTTATCCGTGAGAAAATATTGACGCTTCCCTGTATTTTTATTTTGGAGACAGTGTCTCTAATCCATAAAAAGTATGGAAATGAAATAATTGAAAGTAGATACCATACTCGGAACAATGAAGAGCTGAGGTTGCCAATACCAAGAAGTGCACTGACTAAAAGCTCGCTGATTTATGAGAGCCTTAAAATTTATAACCACTTGCCCAGAGTGTATAGGAATATTGAAAATAATAAAAGTTTTAAACACTCTGTAAAATTGCTTTTGCAGAGTAAGGCCTATTATAGTTTAGAGGAATTTTATAATGATGAATTTTAGATTATTTTATTTATGATTTTGTTATTGTAGTGTATAATGTTTAAATAACGATTTTTATTACCTGTATATTTATTTTATGTATTTCATTGTTATATTTTATACATCTTGGGCTGGGTATATTTAATTTTGTAATGTTAGACTGTGATATTTACGGTTGTGCAATTTTATTGTGTTAAATAGTGTTGGTGGTTTATAGAGGTCTTAGTGTTCTATATCTTGTTTACGTTAACTTGGTTAATTGAATTATTCTCTCTTAACTTTGTGTTTATTTTATAATATCTCAATTTTATTATCTGTGTATTTATTTATTTTTATATTTTATACATTTATTTATCTTATACGTTAGGCTAGGTAACATATTAATTTTTGCAATGTTGGTCTGTGATACTTAATGGTGTGCAATTTTGTTGTATAAAATAGTTTGGTGGTCTATAATCGTTTAAGTGTTCTATACTTGTATTTTATTTTAGTTTTGTTTTTTGTGTATTATTTTCCTTTAATATTGTCTTTATGTATTGCTGCTTTGTAAACAAGAACCTGTTTCTTAAAACAATAAAGCTTATTTTGATTTGTATTTGCTAAGGTAAAAGAGTTCCCTATGAACGTGTGGGTCTAAGATGCTTCTGCCTTCAGAGTACAGAGTTGTCAAAGTTAGTTTTCCTTTTGTTTGCGTGTTTTTCTGTATACTTCTAAATAATGCTGATTTGAACGAAAATTGGTACCTGGGTTTTTTGACATGAGAAATTTGAATTTGTTCTCAATTTAGCTCTTACTGGAGGGCGCTAGCCACATGTATATTCTCACTTTCAAAGGCTCATGACTTTGTACAAACCTGTGCTTACATTTGTTAAAATAAATGGATTTCCTTAGTCATTTTTACGTAAAAAGGTAATTTTATTAGATGACGCTAGAGCAACTGTTTCGAAATATTTTAGTTTAAAATAATCGATGCATACGCTTAGTAATAAATATGCTAAGTAAAGACCGCCGAAAATGACGGTTTTATCAAGTAGCCTAGTCAATGCATTTTGTTTGTGTTGTCATGTAAAAATTCAGACATAATACAATTTGACGTACTTGACGTACAGTTGAGTAGAAGGTAATAAATATTAGTGAGTTTTTTTTAAATGGTAATTTTACCAATGCTGAGTATGCTGACATGCATTTACATACGGACTTGCTAATGGAAATGCTTATGAAGCTAAACGTTTGTATCAGAGCGTTATCCGAATCGCATAGTTCAACTCCAAAACCTTTTTCAAGAATCCAATGGTCGGTTAAGAGAAACAGGAACATTTAAAAGCTAGTCACCTGTCAGGTACAGTTTGAACGGTAAGAACCCCAGATATCGAAGATGCAGTCCTTAATATGGTAGAAGAACAGCCGTATACAAGCACCAGGAAAGTAGTTTACGTTAAATATTTCTCATTTTCTGGTATGGAAAATTTTAGTGGATAATTTATTATATCCCTATCATGTTCAAAGAGTTCTCAGGCACTGCTATCTGACTTTCCCTTACGTATAAATTTCTGTCGTTGGTTTCTCCAATGCCTTATTCAAAACCCTTGTTTCAAAACCTTATCCTGTTTACCGACGAAGCAAATTTCTCACGTAACGCTATACGTAATTTTCATAATAATCATATGTGGTCAAATGCAAACCCACATGCAATACAGGAATCACATTTTCAAGAACAGTTCTCTGTTAACGTGTGGGCAGGAATCCTGGGAGATAATTTGATAGGTCCATTTTTCCTTCCGGGAAGATTAAATGGCGATATATATCGTCGTTTTCTTGAAGAGAATTTGCCTATTTTACTGGAAAATGTGCCACCTAGACTCAAGGGAATGAGATGTGGTTTATGCATGACGGTGCCCTGCACATTTTAGCATCCAAGCGCGAGAGTTTTTAAACCAAAATTTGGCCACCGTTGGATAGGTAGGAGGGACTCAACCATAGCCTCCAGGTCGCCATGACCTTAATAGTTTGGACATTTCTTTGGGACATCTAAAACTATTAGTTTACCAAACACCTATTCAAAATGAAGAAGAACTGAGAAATCGAATAATGGACTCTCTGTGAGAACGATTGAAAATACCAGGAATTCTCCAGAGGGTACGCGAATCACCTAGGAGAAGATGGGATGCGTGCCTCGGCCAGTGAGTGGTATCAACATTTATTGTGATTTGATTGGTTTTTCATCCTTTCTTATTTAGTGTTCGTCTGTTATTTTTTTTAATATTTCATGTTGACTAAAAAGTTAATTTACAAAATTGTTTTCATTTTTTTCTGCAAACACATGCATCGATTTCAAACCAGTCCAGACCAAACCAAAATATTCTGAAACGATTTTCTAGCGTCATTAATAAGAGTACCTTTACGTAAAATGACCATGAACCATTTCTTTAACCAAAATGTAAATACAGGGTCAGGCACGAAAAGTCATGAGCTCTTTGAAAGTGAGAATATACATGTGCGGCTGGGCGTCCCTCTGCCAGCAAGAAGCTAAATTGGGTTAGCCCACTCAGATTCTCTCATGTCAAACCCCAGGTACCAATTTTCGTTCGGAAATCGGCATTATTTAGTAAATTATGCAGAAAAAAACATAAATAAAAATAAAACTTTGACACCCTGTATCTTGAAAGCGAAGCATCTTAGACCACACGTTCATAGAACTTTTACCTTAAAAATACTTGAAAAATTAACAATATGTACCTATCTGCATGTTAACGAATCCGCTAAAATTAATTTAAACCATCCTCATAATACTAGAGCAAGAGCTAGAAAAAATATCTGCCTTCCTCAGAATCTAAACAACATTAATTTGAAAAATTTTACTTATCTTGCCCCGAAAACCTACAATATGTTGCCAGACACTATTCGCAAAGTAAAAAATAAAAAGAGTTTTAGCAGAAAGTGTACCAGTTTTGTACATGAACACTTTCAAACATTTGCTCTGTTGTTTTAGCCTTTAAATTTTCAAATGTGCCATTCAGTGATCAGTGATCACCGTCATTTTTGTTTTTGTTTTTGTTTGTTATTTTTATTTTGTTTATTGAGCAAGAAATGTAGGTGTAAGACTGTCTATTGTATACTTTGTATAAATATTTGTGATTATTTAGGTAATAGGGATGAATGTGACGCATACAGGTGTATGTTACACCTAGGCGTCATTAATTATATATTTTTTAGAAATGTATTATTTTATATTAATATGTATAGTATAGTTGTATGCTTAAATTATTAAAAGTCTTACCCCTTCTTGATCTGGATCCATCCAATCTATATCTGCGGAAAAATCCATTCCTGGTAAGCCGCCGCTTCTGTCTCCATTATCTTGAAGTTCCTCGATAAATCCATCAGAGCAGTGGGGGCAAGTAAAATTCTGAAATAAAAACGTTTTAGAGAAGTAACAATCTACGAGCCCCGTCTCAGTAAAGTTCCAACTAGCTAAAATATGTAATTATGTTGGGTTCTTTTTTGATTTCTCTAGGAATTTCCAAAAAATGTAAACTATCAAAACTTATTAAAAGGTTAAAGGGCACTAAAAAAATTATACTCAACTGTTTTAACATTCATACGCGCATTTAGTTCTGACGTCACGGCAAGGAATCGAAACAATAGTTATTTATTATGGGAATTCGTCATGAAAGTTAAAATAACGCGATTTATGTGAGTTTTTGTGTGTTTGTGACTAATGTCGGCTATTTGTGACACTGTGACTCTAAATTTTCGTTATTATTTGTGATATTCATTGACCTAACCTAACTATGTGAACAAAAGTATAATTTTTAGGAACTTCAATCGATGATATTAATGCTGAATGGTTCTTCGTAATCCATTTCGATAAAACTAATATAAAATATCTTAAATAGTTCCACTAATGTAACAAAAATGAAAAATAAAGTGTATTTTCCATAAGTTTGTTTGGATTCCATTCAAAGCCTTAGAGTCAGCCTTTATGGCAGTGTAAAAAAGCGCATGAGAAAGAAATATGACAAAAGTATAATCTATCGCTTTTGCTCCTGCTGACCACTATGATTATGCAGAGTTAAAGTTTATTGCTTTTTAAGCATGCGATTGTTTGCACAGCTAAGCGGCAAGACTGCCTCTAATAGGTATGTTCTTGAGGATAGAAAAACGTCAACGTCGTGTGACGTCACACTAAATGCGTGTATTTGATGGTTTAAACCATTTTAAATGTGATTGTATTGGCATAATTTTTTCTGGGTTTGGACCACCCTGTAGATACTTTGCGGAACTGCAAACTTCAAAAGTAATTCTATCTTTTAAATATGTATATGTATTTTTAATTAAATAACCCATATTTTAACCTTCAATCTATCTATCTATAAAATGTATTTAATATAATGGGTTTTTTTAAATTATCCAGTTATGTCAAAATTTTAACCTTTATCACACCGTAGTTCAAAAACTAAGACTTTTAGGACATATGTTCATAAAAAGTTTTTTGCTTATTTTCTGTTGTAGAATCCCTCCGTAAAGTTTGTCATTTAAGTTACTGGACACCCTGTATGTATGTAATTTGATTAAAATTGATAAAATCTTTGATGTCTATTGGTGCCTAAACGGTGATGTTTGTCGACTTTAATAAAGAGTACCTTATTTTTTAAGTTTTTGATTGTCTATAAAATGGCGCCCCCAGCTTTGCGATATCTGTCAAAATAAAAAGTTATGATGTAAATACCTAAACTTAAAGTTTTAGTTAAAGTGCCCTGGCGGTATTTAAAAAAGTACTTTTCTCTTAAAATTTTAGAATCTGCAAAGCTCAATTTGTGTGCTAAATATCATCTGGATTGGTTAAAAAATAAATGCAATATGGCGAAAAATCCAAAATAAAAATTGAACTTTGACGGCTTGTTACCCGAAAACAAATGACATTTTGAAAAAAATATATATGAAGCTCTACCCTTATTTTGCCAAGTAGAATCACCCCCTTAAGTTTCGTGATCGATTTTTGAATCATCCTGTATTTTGACATATGTTTTACACGACAATAATACATTTTTTATTAAGTAAGTCATATATTCTCCCAACTGTATTATCAAACCATCCTTTCACCTAAATTGTTGTTAATAAAGGACTTTAACCTTGAATTATTATTAGTCTATTATGATTGTTCAGTTTTAAATGCGTATAAACAACTTGTTTTTTTTCAAAATTTTAAATACTACCTAGAATAAAACCAATCAAAAAACTCATTATATCAAATAACATTAATTCATACAAAATATACGAATTCAAAACAAAATTTATTGACGTCGACAAGAGCTATTATTGATTTCTAAATCGGGGTATAGACGGTCATGCAAACCTGAAACGCACTTGCATGAAAGCAAATGTCAAATGAAGGTTTCGATACACACGATTCAGATGTACCTGTCAGTTCAGCGTCAGTTTCGGCAGCTGGTGGTGTGATCAACTTGAACATAAGCGTAATTCGGCAAAAATATGTTTTTATTTTTGTCAATGTATTCATAACTTTTAACTTTCCAAAAGCATGGATAACCTTTGTACCAATCTATAAAATCACGCAATACATCTTTCTGGCGCCAAAGAGTCATTTTTAAACTCAAAACCAACAATATAACTCCGTAAACAATGTTCCCAAACTGAAACGTTAACTGACGTGTCCTACACATGCACAAGTTTGCACGACGCGCGCAACGAAAAATCAAACTTGGACCACGAGTCGCATGCCAAGCCAGATGTGGCAGTTTTTTAATACACACGATCAAATTTGCGCGCAAGCTTTGGTTTTTTTGACAGATGTGACAGTTTTGCATAACCGTGTATACCCCGGGTGGCTTTCCAGTGACGAAAATTTTTGTACGTCACGCTCCAGGGCTTGAAGCTCTTCAACTGCTCTAAAAAGTTAGTCACTGGAACGCATCCTTAGACAAGGAAAGAGAAATACTTTAAGAAATTTTAAAATTTCGTTGTTTTTAACCTTTCTTGGCTTTATAATAATAATATTTTTTAATATCTAATTCCATTTTAAATAAATAATTTTAAAAATCCATCCTTAACCATGAAAAACACGTTTGAAGCACAAAAACCAAAAGAGGGGTTGGTGCATGAGGGGCAAGGGAAAGAAAAACGGAGTAGCTCAGGTGCATAACACTTTCCGTCACTGGAACGCCATAAAGTAGAACGAAATGCTCCTGAGCTACTCGGGAGCGCTCTATTTGCGTCACTGGAAAGCCCCTCCGGTTAAAAGTTTGGGTCCTTGCATGATGACTGCTACAATTTCCGAGTAGCTTTCCAGCGACGCATATAGAGCGCACCCGAGTAACTCAGGAGCATTTCGCTCTACTTTATGGCGTTCCAGTCCCTCATGCACCAGCCCTTTTTTGGTTTTTGTACTTCAAACGTGTTTTTATGGTTAAAGATGGATTTTTTAAAATTATTTGTTTAACATGGAATTAGATATTAAAAATAGATTATTATTATAAGATGACTGCTACAATTTCCGAGTAGCTTTCCAGTGACGCATATAGAGCGCTCACAAGTAGCTCAAGGAGCATTTCGCTCTACTTTATGGCGTTCCAGTGACGGAAAGTGTTATGCACCTGAACTACTCCGTTTTTCTTTCCCCTTGTCCCTCATGCACCAGCCCCTATTTTGGTTTTTGTGCTTTCAAACGCGTTTTTACAGTTAAGGATGGATTTTTTAAAATTATTTGTTTAACATGAAATTAGATGTTAAATAGAGATTAATATTATAAAGCCAAGAAAGGTTAAAAAAAACGAAATTTAAAAATTTCTTGTCTAGGGATGCGTTATAGTGACTAACTTTTTATAGCAGATCAAGAGCTTCAAGCCCTGGAGCGTGACGCACAAAAATTTTCGTCACTGGAAAGCTACTCTGATATCTTATTCAAATGAGTTTAAATAATGTACAGGGTGGCTACACTAAACAAACCAAAAAATAACAAATATATTCATGATTTATTCCAATGAAATAAAGCTAAAATATATTCAATAATAATGTTACTATTCATAAAAAAAGTAAAACCTAGGCCTTTTCTTATTTATCAGTTTTTATTTCATAATTTACAATAATTACAACAATGATTATAAAAAAGTTTTAATTTAACAGTATACCGGGCGACAACGAAATTACCATCCAGCAATTTATTTGGCTTCATTGCAATCGTGTAGTTTTTAAATTTAGGGACGTTATATTGTATCACCGGATGCCAATTTTAGATATAATAGCATCTTTGTATTACTTCTGGTTTAAACGGAAGTGATATAATCTTTGATATTTTAAATGGAATATCCTGTATAGTTTTTAGTATTTTAATTCTACAGGTCATTCCTGATATAAAACCTTTAATATTTCCACAACCTAACTTTTTTGGTTTTAAAGAAAATGGCGTTTGAAAATGTCCAAAAGACAGCACAATATGCAGTTATATGGAAAAACAAATGAACATAACAAAAATTTAAAATGCTTTAAATAGCTTTTTAAAAGACTTTACCTTTAGAGACCATTATAATACTACTTCCTGTTTAACCGGAAGTGTTGTAAAATTTGAACTTCTAAGTATGATTACCCTGGTAATTTTAATGGAACACCCTATATATTTTTTAAGATTTAAATTTTTTAAGCTATTCCTGATATATAATCTATAATATACCTATAACCTGTATTTTTTACTTTTACAGAAAACGGCATTTCAAAAGGTCCAGAGAATGACACAATATCCTTTGCATGGTATAACTGACCTTTATTAGTCGTTTTTTTTCTTACTTTTAGGTTATGTGTTTACAATTTTCATATTATTTATTTTATTCTCAAAAATATGTGGAAAAAATGTAATTTTTACTCAATTTTACATGTCATGTTCAGTTTTATTAAGTCGTTTTACCAATTTTACCCCACCCAGCACCCCTTTTCACTCCCTGGCCCCGTAAGTTTATTTACTAATATATTTTTAAAACTTAAATATTTTGGATATGCGCCACTTACGTTTTATTTAGAAGAGTGTCTAAAATATGAAAGTATCAATAATCAAAAAAAAAAACCTTTAAATAGCAGAAAACCATATACGGAACTGCAACCCAAGTAAATAGGTACCACCGGAAATAACAAATGAAGGTAATTTTCTAGAAATCTGCGGCAACTCAGAAAGAATTTTTGGCGGAAACGTTTCGTTCTTGAGATATTTATCATCAGACTTGAAATTTAAACTAATCCTATTTTTACAATATTTCCCCTTCCTTTTTGCACACAATTCTTGATTTAAAGCTAAAGTATCACACAATATTTGATTTTCATCTTTTTAAAACCCCGTTTTTACGTATTTTACATTATTTTTGCATTAAATTGCACAGCTATACTTTGAATAATTTTAATCCGAGTGTGCCATGAAGCCCTATGTGTATGTATGGTTGCCGGATTATCAAAGAAAAGCCACGCAATTTAATGCAAAAATAATGTTAAAAACGTAGAAAAACGGGGTTTTAAAAGTTATAAATCAAATATTGTGTGACACTTTAGTTTTAAATTAAGAATTGTGTGCAAAAGAAGGGGAAATATAGTAAAATAGTAGCTTTAGTTCAAATTTAAACTTTGATGATGAATATCTCGAGAACGAAACGTTTCCGCCAAAAAATCTTTCAGATTCATGATCACGGCCCAAAAATCCCCCGTATACCAAGTTTCGTTAAAATCGGAGTTGCCGCAGGTTTCTTTACCCAAATTAATTTAAATTTTCGGCGGTTTTCATATATGTAAATAGATCAAACCGCAGAACGGCGGTTTTCTTCTTATAATTGAGCAAAACCGCCGGCGGCAGTGCCTTAATTTTTACTTTAAGTTAAAAAGCTACTTGCTCAAATAGCTCAGATGTTTAATAACACTGAACCACATAAAGAGAAATTTGTACACAAATAAAAATATCTTGATTATACCATATAATTATTGTAATACCTTAAATGCAACCAATGGTGTGGCAAAACAGTTACAACAATTCGCTGGGTTTTGATTGGGTTCATACTTTTGAAATTACTTTTTTGAAGTACTTTTTCTATAAAATGTTTATCAAATAAAAAGATTATTAACGAAATGACACTAAATATTTACATTCATATGACGTTTTGATAAGGACCGAGATAATTACTAAAAACAAAAAAATTGATTTTTACTGGAAGAAATCATTGACTCACATTTGCTGCATTTTGGAATTCCACGTTGCACATGTGACAATAAAACCTTGACGGAGGCCTTTCTTGCACTGCCGCTTCTGCCATTATGTAATTTTTTTAGTTATTCGTGGTAAAAACTTAAAATTTTCCCTTAAAAATCTGTATTATGAGAAATGTAACGAGTACCTAAATATGACAGATATGTGCACTATTTTTTAATTGAGGTGAAGTTAGGTGTAAAATATTGGCCCTTTCTATAAATGGCATTTAAACTACTTTTTTGGTTTAGTCTTAATGCATATACATCTAGAGGAACAATCCAGGCCGTTTAAAATATCAAGTCAGCGGGTAATTTTATTTTACTCGCATGTTGCCCCTTACTGGTTACCTATTTGAAATCAGTGATTTAGGTGTGACGTGCGAGTGAGACTTAAATCAATTATAGGCGTTCAACCAATTATAATCGCGGTAATAATTGGTGACAACTTTGACGTATAATACATTGTTTAAACGTCAACATTACTGATTGGTAAATACCGTTTTAGAATTGGTCCTTCGCCTAAAATTGTTAAAAAGCGAACCTCACCTCCCACCAGTTAGCAACATGGAGCAAAAGCAAAAGGTACTAGGCTTATTTTCTTTTTCATGGACGCTCCTTGGACACCTAAACAACAAGGCTACGGCTGGTAGGTATATGCTTGAAGGTTATAGCTTTAACCACAAAAATAAACAAAGAACCAACACCGTTCAAAAGAACGTATGACAGGCCATTTTCTGCCATGTTTGATTTTAGGCAGATCAGTGGCGTAGAATTAAGGAGGAAACAAATAAGAACTGTATGTGATAAATAAAGTTTATTGAATTATATCAATATGCATAAGTTATAATAAAACCATAAATGTAATTTAATTATTAAATATTATCAAAGCGACGACAATTTACGTGGTTCCTCGATTCAAAAACCATTTTATAAACTTTGTATA
>JACEGR010003744.1:0-99423 GCA_014170235.1 Listronotus bonariensis
GGTAACTTGTAAACCTTGACAATATTAAGTTTTATGCGAAATTCTAGCTATTATAGACACAATATGACCCGCATTTAAAATTGGCACTGGCTAAACTACCGCCGGCGGCATTGCTCAATTATAAGAAGAAAACTGTCATCAGGCGGTTTTATTTATTAACGTATATGAAACCACCAAAAATCCAAATTAATTTGTTATTACCGGCGGTTTTTATTAATCTATCTCTAGATATCGCCGTCTGACGGCAATGCTTATAAAAACTATTAAAAACCGCCGAATTATGGTGAACGTAACCCTAATAATTATTTATTTTGCTGTGCCGTAAACGTTCGGTTTTCTTGTAGTTTTATTGTTTAATTTTTTTATTAAACAATAAATAAAAACCAAACTGGGAGACACGTTTGACACCTACGAATAATTTATTAATTTTATGTCGTTAAGAGCAAATAAAAATATGGTTTTGTTAGCTTAATTCTGTAATATCCGCATTAGTCATCAAAATTAAATTATATTTTAAAATTAAAATATACAAGGAATAGGATAGCTAGATGTCTGGTTTTTCCGAAGTCTGTCCGGTCGAAAAAACCTTAGCAGACCGGAAACAGAATGTCCGGCTTTTTGTGGGACCTGGATAAAAAAATGCCACAATTTAAGAAAAATTGGTATTTTCTTTATATTGCAGCACCACACGGACTAAGTATCCAAGTGTTATTAATTATCGTCAATTAAAGAAACCCACCTTTTTAAACATGTAAAATAAAAATTACAGTATACAAATCAAGACCAGAAAATCGTTGAATATTAAATTGATCTTGAAAAATATTTAGAAAAACAAAAAAATCGTCTATATTTACAGAGTGTTACAGAATGTTGTTAAGAAAATTTAAAGACAGATTCTGCATCAAAAAATATAAAGAAAAGTTCATATAAACACGGCAATGCATTGTTTCCCAGATACAGGGTGCTTACATAGCTCTTTCTGTGTAATCTTTTCGCAAATATTCTTTAGAATATAATTACAGAACATTTTATAACTTCCTCCACAAATCTAATATTAAATAAATTTATATTTGGTCAAAAAATTTCTAAGCGTAACACCTATTTTCCCGTGTAACAATCAATCACAACATGAATCACAAACTGTAAACAAAATATAAAGCCGGCTGTCCATGAGAGGGTTTTCCCGCTCGCGGATGATAATTCAGCGTTGTGATTGGCGGGAAAAACATTTTAAATTTGCACTAACCAATCACAACGCTGAATTATCATCCGCGAGCGGAAAAGCGCTCTCCTGGACAGCCGGCTTAACACTGTTCTGTATTGCATTTGTTTACTTAATAAGCGGATCGTGGTCGCGTTACTATTTTACCGACCCATCTGCGGAGTGCCTTAATGTCATTAAAAATGTGTTGCTCCTAGGAAGCTGTTACACTCTTAAAAATCTAACCTACAACACCATATCAGTTAAGCGCCATGCCATGCATCAAAATGGGTTTTATTTATTTAACGAAAACCGTTTGTTGTTTTAAAGCAAACTACTGTGCTTTTTTACTAACCAGAACCACGAACTTAAGAAAAATATTTACTACATTATCGTGGGACGGGACGGGGCTGGCGGCCGCATTTACAAGTAAAAATAAGTAAAAATAGTCGGTAATAGCAAATTAATTTTGATTTTCGGAGTCTTTCATATATTACCAAATACATAAAATTGCCAAACGACGGTTTACTTCTTATAAAAAAGCATTATTTTTTTGAAAAATAATACAATTTACTAAAAGAATATCTTGTTTTCTATATATGTTATTATATTATATATGTGGATGCGTCCCATGTTGTCACTTTATGTATGAACAATTTTATGTTGTCATTTAAGTGTTAATTATATTTACCCAAATAACTAGATTTAATTAGTAAGTTTATTTCAAAAACTGCAACTTGAGTTGAAGTATTTAGGAAGTCACCAGCACAAGTAAACTGTAAACAGTCATTATTATTGTTATTACAATTAACCAAGACAGTCCTATGTAGTGGTATATCTTGAATATCGATTTGACTTAAAATTTCATTCCAGTTAATAGCACTTTCAGCTGGCTGACTACAAATTACTTGATGTTCATCAATAGAGCCCTAGTAACAAAAAATCTTTATTAACACCTTTTTTCAATATTCAAATATACAAGGTGTTTTCTAATTGCGATAAAAATCAGGTGTTTATTTGTAACCTAATTTAATGTAAAAAAGATTATATAGACATAGATGAGCAAATTCGTGTCTTCATCAAGAAGCTAATTTATATAAAAATATATCATTGTTTATATATAAATCTAAAATATAGCAGATTTACGCACGCAGATCTTTAAAGAGAGAAAATACCACATTAGGTACATCCAAATAAGGTATTTAGGTATTTTTAAAGTTCCGCCATTTGTAGTAGGTAAAGATGTTAACTATATTTTAGGTTTATAAAGTACTCGAGTGGGGAAAGATAGCCGATTGACCGGCCTCCGTCCACCGGTGGAGCTTATTATCTCAAGATCTCTGACGTCATTCGAAATTTAGGAATCTTGCGCAACGCGTTATTTAGGGCGTGGTCCCTACTATCTGTCAAACCATAAGTGTCATCTGTCACCTGTCAAATGTCACCTGTCACCTGTCATATGTCAAAAATCACGTGACTTAGAAAATGGCCGCCATGCGTAGGATACTTGCGCTATGGACATAAATTGATGTGCGCAAACGCGAAAATCCCAGGTCATGCCGTTCGAGCGCTATCGACTAAAATCGTTATTTAACCTTGATGATGAGTCATCAGCGCGCGGTTTAAATTTTTTAAATATAGTATTACGTCATACCTATCGAATAGCGAAAACCGCATGACGCCATCTTTAACCATAAGGGCGCTACAGCTGTTTAAAATATGGCGAGAGACACCAACCAGCGAGTAAGACGGTAACCCCATAGCAAAATTAACCATTGTGGCCTTCGTGTTTAAGCGGGAAAAGTTAGCTTACGTGGATGAGATATATCTTAGAGTCTTACGCATGAGTTAAAAAAAATGGCTGCCGTCACCTGTCAAATACCGCCTGTCAACTGTCATATGTTGCAAACCACGTGATCTAGAGCATGCTGCATACGTGGATGAGATATATCTTAGAGTCTTACGCATGCGTTAAAAAAATAAATATATTAACACTAATTTTTTAAATAAATATGTTATTTGAGAGTAAATGGGACCTTAACAGTTTTTAACGTATATTTCGGTTTCTAGTAGACCGATTTTAGTTGTTCTTTTTGCTAATAATTTAATTTTTATAAATCTACAAATATTAATACTAAAATTTTTAATAATTATGTTATTTGAGTGTAAATAGGGCCTTAACAAATTTTAACGTATATCTTGGCTTCTAGTGGTTTGATTTTAGTCATTCTTTTTTTAAACAATTATTTTAAATAAATATATTAACACTAATTTTTTTAAATAAATATGTTATTTGAGAGTAAATAGGGACTTAACAGTTTTTAACGTATATCTTGGCTTCTAGTGGTTTGATTTTAGTCACTCTTTTTTAAACAATTATTTTAAATAAATATATTAACACTAATTTTTTAAATAAATATGTTATTTGAGAGTAAATAGGGCCTTAACAGTTTTTACGTATATCTTGGCTTCTAGTAGACCGATTTTAATTGTTCTTTTTGCTAATAATTTAATTTTTATAAATCTACAAATATTAATACTAAAATTTTTTAATAATTATGTTATTTGAGTGTAAATAGGACCTTAACAGTTTTTAACGTATATCTTGGCTTCTAGTGGTTTGATTTTAGTCATTCTTTTTTAAACAATTATTTTTAATAAATATATTAACACTAATTTTTTAAATAAATATGTTATTTAAAAGTAAATAGGGCCTTAACAGTTTTTAACGTATATTTCGGTTTCTAGTAGACCGATTTTAGTTGTTCTTTTTGCTAATTATTTAATTTTTATAAATCTACAAATATTAATACTAAAATTTTTAATAATTATGTTATTTGAGTGTAAATAGGACCTTAACAGTTTTTAACGTATATCTTGGCTTCTAGTGGTTTGATTTTAGTCATTCTTTTTTAAACAATTATTTTTAATAAATATATTAACACTAATTTTTTAAATAAATATGTTATTTGAGAGTAAATAGGGCCTTATCAGTTTTTAACGTATATTAGAAATACAGGGCTGTTTTTGGAAATACAGGGCTGTTTTTAGAAATACAGGGCTGTTTTTGGAAATACAGGGCTGTTTTTGGAAATACAGGACTGTTTTTTGGAAATACAGGACTGTTTTTGGAAATACAGGGCTGTTTTTAACGCATGCGTAAGACCGTCAATAGGAGTGTAAACATGGCGGATTATGAAGATATGCGCCGAGCGCCACGTGCAGAGGTTGCGCTCCACGCCTTATGACATAACCTTAAACTTATATAGTTCTTACGCATGCGCGAAAAATGACGTCAACATAACCTAGAAATTCGGACACTGTTATGATTGAAATATAATCTAAAATTTATACGGATAAGCCCTCGCCCCGCGTCTAACAATTAGGGCTCCGGGCCCTGCGATAACGCCCCCCGCCTAAGCCCTGGGGCCCCACTGATCACCGTTTTTTAAAAGACAGCAAATAACAGTGATTTTATTTAAAAAGCAGTAGTTTTGCCGTCTTTTAAATAATTATACTGTAATAAACTGTTTATTAATGAAATAACAGCGATATAATTTAAAAGACGGCAAATAACAGTGATTTTATTTAAAAAGCAGTAATTTTGCCGTCTTTTAAATAATTATACTGTAATAAACTGTTTATTAATGAAATAACAGCGATATAATTTAAAAGACGGCAAATAACAGTGTTCTTATTTAAAAAGCAGTAATTTTGCCGTCTTTTAAATAATTATACTGTAATAAACTGTTTATCAATGAAATAACAGCGATATAATTTAAAAGACGGCAAATAACAGTGTTCTTATTTAAAAAGCAGTAATTTTGCCGTCTTTTAAATAATTATACTGTAATAAACTGTTTATTAATGAAATAACAGCGATATAATTTAAAAGACGGCAAATAACAGTGTTCTTATTTAAAAAGCAGTAATTTTGCCGTCTTTTAAATAATTATACTGTAATAAACTGTTTATTAATGAAATAACAGCGATATAATTTAAAAGACGGCAAATAACACTGTTCTTATTTAAAAAGCAGTAATTTTGCCGTCTTTTAAATAATTATACTGTAATAAACTGTTTATTAATGAAATAACAGCGATATAATTTAAAAGACGGCAAATAACAGTGTTCTTATTTAAAAAGCAGTAATTTTGCCGTCTTTTAAATAATTATACTGTAATAAACTGTTTATTAATGAAATAACAGCGATATAATTTAAAAGACGGCAAATAACAGTGTTCTTATTTAAAAAGCAGTAATTTTGCTGTCTTTTAAATAATAATACTGTAATACACCGTATTTTAAAAAACGGCACCGTTTTTTAAAATACGGCGCCGTTTCTCTAAAATACGGCACCGTTTTTAAAAATACGGAGCCGTTTTTCTAAAATACAGTGCCGTATTTTAAAAAACGGTGATGAGTGGGGCCCCAGGGCTTAGGCGGGGGCGTTATCGCAGGGCCCGGAGCCCTAATTGTTAGACGCGGGGCGAGGGCTTATCCGTATAAATTTTAGGTTATATTTCAATCATAACAGTGTCCGAATTTCTAGGTTATGTTGACGTCATTTTTCGCGCATGCGTAAGAACTATATAAGTTTAAGGTTATGTCATAAGGCGTGGAGCGCAACCTCTGCACGTGGCGCTCGGCGCATATCTTCATAATCCGCCATGTTTACACTCCTATTGACGGTCTTACGCATGCGTTAAAAACAGCCCTGTATTTCCAAAAACAGTCCTGTATTTCCAAAAACAGTCCTGTATTTCCAAAAACAGCCCTGTATTTCCAAAAACAGCCCTGTATTTCTAAAAACAGCCCTGTATTTCCAAAAACAGCCCTGTATTTCCAAAAACAGCCCTGTATTTCAAAAACAGCCCTGTATTTCCAAAAACAGCCCTGTATTTCTAAAAACAGCCCTGTATTTTCAAAAACAGCCCTGTATTTCTAAAAACAGCCCTGTATTTCCAAAAACAGCCCTGTATTTCTAATATACGTTAAAAACTGATAAGGCCCTATTTACTCTCAAATAACATATTTATTTAAAAATTTAGTGTTAATATATTTATTAAAAATAATTGTTTAAAAAAGAATGACTAAAATCAAACCACTAGAAGCCAAGATATACGTTAAAAACTGTTAAGGTCCTATTTACACTCAAATAACATAATTATTAAAAATTTTAGTATTAATATTTGTAGATTTATAAAAATTAAATTATTAGCAAAAAGAACAACTAAAATCGGTCTACTAGAAACCGAAATATACGTTAAAAACTGTTAAGGCCCTATTTACTCTCAAATAACATATTTATTTAAAAAATTAGTGTTAATATATTTATTAAAAATAATTGTTTAAAAAAGAATGACTAAAATCAAACCACTAGAAGCCAAGATATACGTTAAAAACTGTTAAGGTCCTATTTACACTCAAATAACATAATTATTAAAAATTTTAGTATTAATATTTGTAGATTTATAAAAATTAAATTATTTAGCAAAAAGAACAATTAAAATCGGTCTACTAGAAGCCAAGATATACGTAAAAACTGTTAAGGCCCTATTTACTCTCAAATAACATATTTATTTAAAAAATTAGTGTTAATATATTTATTTAAAATAATTGTTTAAAAAAGAATGACTAAAATCAAACCACTAGAAGCCAAGATATACGTTAAAAACTGTTAAGGCCCTATTTACACTCAAATAACATAATTATTAAAAATTTTAGTATTAATATTTGTAGATTTATAAAAATTAAATTATTAGCAAAAAGAACAACTAAAATCGGTCTACTAGAAACCGAAATATACGTTAAAAACTGTTAAGGCCCCATTTACTCTCAAATAACATATTTATTTAAAAAATTAGTGTTAATATATTTATTTTTTTTAACGCATGCGTAAGACTCTAAGATATATCTCATCCACGTATGCAGCATGCTCTAGATCACGTGGTTTGCAACATATGACAGTTGACAGGCGGTATTTGACAGGTGACGGCAGCCATTTTTTTTAACTCATGCGTAAGACTCTAAGATATATCTAATCCACGTAAGCTAACTTTTCCCGCTTAAACACGAAGGCCACAATGGTTAATTTTGCTATGGGGTTACCGTCTTACTCGCTGGTTGGTGTCTCTCGCCATATTTTAAACAGCTGTAGCGCCCTTATGGTTAAAGATGGCGTCATGCGGTTTTCGCTATTCGATAGGTATGACGTAATACTATATTTAAAAAATTTAAACCGCGCGCTGATGACTCATCATCAAGGTTAAATAGCGATTTTAGTCGATAGCGCTCGAACGGCATGACCTGGGATTTTCGCGTTTGCGCACATCAATTTATGTCCATAGCGCAAGTATCCTACGCATGGCGGCCATTTTCTAAGTCACGTGATTTTTGACATATGACGTAGGTGACATTTGACAGGTGACAGATGACATTTATGGTTTGACAGATAGTAGGGACCACGCCCTAAATAACGCGTTGCGCAAGATTCCTAAATTTCGAATGACGTCAGAGATCTTGAGATAATAAGCTCCACCGGTGGACGGAGGCCGGTCAATCGGCTATCTTTCCCTACTTACTCGTTAGGAGCTTTAAAATGATGTGCCACAAGACCTTCCTTTCCATTTAACTTTTTTTTCCAAGATGGCGTCAAACAGCCATCTTAAAATTTTCGTTTGTCAATTTTACTTCAAAATATAGTATTTATGCATTAATTTCATATCCCAGAGTTTAACTTTTTAAATTTAACCGTAAAAAAAGTTAAACGGTGGGGAGGGACATTAAAGATATGCACTGTATACCACACCTTTCAGTTCGCCTGGCAGGTACTTGTGCTCTTCGAAAACCCATGTCAATTTTGTTTAAACCTTACTATAAACAAGTTTTTTTACTTTTTTAACCATCAAAAATACACAGGATGATGATGTGCAGGGCTGATGCGTGCCAGGTGATGACTGTCATACTTAGCTTGTTATGACCTATTACCACAAGAATCTTACAGGCCTAACGTTATTCGAAGGGTTCACTAGCTCTCACTATTAACTTTTTTCCACGGATCGGGTTTTCAATAAAAAAATGGATCAAAAACTAATATTTAAAAAAAAAGTAATTTTTTTAAATAAAAGGCTGTGGAAAACATATGATTCACAAAGAGAAAATGTTGATTTTGTATATCCACATTGTTTGCAAAAACCTTTAAAAATATGATTTTGCTCCAAGATAAATAAAACTAATTTTTGTTTTTGAGCAAAATTTCCACTTAATATTTTATTAAAATAGCATTATTAATGCCTGAAAGATAAAAATAAGTTTTATGAAACTGATTTTGTTGTAATTAGAAATTGATTATTTTATGTTTTTAAATAAAAATAACGTAAAAAATCCTAAATAACCACAAATAATAAATTCATAATTTGCTATTTAAACTGTTGCTCTGCATTTTTTAATTTTTAAATAAATGTGATAAAAGCTTCTTTAATTTTAAATTAAGACATTTTGGCCAAACTGTGGAGTTCAATTATATATTTTTAATAAGCAAACATTTTTAATAAAAATCGCATTTTTTAAGTGAAGATTTCAACTCCAATTTTTCCTCTTAAAAACCCCATCCGTGGATAGTCTGTGGATTCATGATGCTACTAATAAAAATAAGTTATTTTTTTATAGAAATGCTTGCAAAAGCAGGAGTCAACATCCAACTTAAAGATTAGTTATGGTAGGTTTACATCTAACATTTATTGCATGATATTTATGTCAGACAGAAAGGTAAACAAAGAAATTTAATTAGACATAAATTTTTAACCGTTTACATTAGCCAGAATTGTCTTTCTGACATAAATATTACGCAATAAATGTTAGATGTAAACCTACCATTAGTTGTTTATGTTTGTATACAGGGTGGCCCAATTGTCTGTTGTTTAACGAGATATAAAAAAGTTTTATACAAAAGTTGTAGGGTTTTTAAACGTGCATATCCTAAAAATATTTTGATGTATACAGAGTGTCCCAAAAAAAGTTATGGCTAAAAAGTTAGTTTTTTAAATTGTAATCCCTATTTTTGTTTACAGAATCGGATTCAGCTTACAATTTTGCATGTATGTTATTTTATTTTAGCACTTGTGGCGATGTTGCTGCGCTATTTATAATTTACTAAAACTTTCGTAAAAAACATGTGACCCGAAAATTAGGTAAAAACGGAAATAAATTAGTTACAAATAATACTTAGCTATAGGTGTTTTAACACACTAAGGACCACAAAATAAATTCCTGTTAGAAAATTCACTAAATCTTATACAGGGTATTTCTTATAGCATGGCCAATATCTTAATATTTAAAATACTAAATCTTAATTATTTTAAATGGAACACCCTGTATATAAGGCCATTTATAGATTTTAGGAGTAAAAATAAGGTAACTTTCTTGAGCAATTCCTATACCAAAAATGTAAAATTTTTTAGATATTTAAGGATTTTAAAAATCCATGACAATAATTTTTTGATAAAAGAAAACTTTGTTATTTTTAATAAAACACCCAGTACATTTGTCAATATTCTTAAAGTTTCGTCTTTTCCCTTTAAAAAAATGTAATATAAGCTATGGATATTTGTAGAAATAAAGCATTTATTGACCTCTAAAAACTTCACTGCATAAACATTAAAATTATCAATAAAACGCTACATTTAAGGTTACAAAAAATGGAGTAATAAATGTATGGGATAATTTTATGCAGGTCGATAAATGCGTTCTTTCTGGAAATAACAGTAGCTTGTGTTACATTTTTTACTGGGGAAAATGAAAGTTTAAAAAAATGACAAATATACTGGGTCTTTGGTTTAAAATTCTAAAGTTTTATTTTATTAAAGAAAAATATTTTTCATAATTTTTGGAACATACACGTTTAAAAATCCTACAACTTTTATATAAGACTTCTTGTCATATCTTTAACAACAGAAATATTGGACTTTCCCAGACAATTGGGCCACCCTGTATGTACAATATGTAAATAAAAATTCTCACATTAATTCTTAAAACTTGGAAAATCTTTTCTCCATTGTACTCAACCATTGGTAATAAAATCTCCACATGTAGCTCTATTGGCGACGCTCCAGATTTTCCAACTGTAATTTGATAGGTTAGCTCTACGTCCTTTACATCCCTGCCCCTTTTTAAATCCATAGTTTCGGGATTTGATTCACTAAAGCAGATTTTGGTATCGGTAAATAATAATTAAATGTCTGTACAGAATGTTTCATTTTCGATGGTTTTACGGGGTATCTCGAAAACCGTAAGGAATATCAAAAATCTAATATAGGACTCCCGATCTCTTTTTTGAGAAAACAACTATAGTAAAAACAGTTCATGGCTATTGCGATCCATTTCAGAGCTACAGGGTGATTTTCGGATTTTGCCCATTTTTATAATCTTTTTTAGTTTGCTATTAAAGTTGTAAAAAAACTTTAAATAGTTTAATTGTGCGGTTTTTCCTTAGATTATTGTGGTGTAATAGGTTTTTTCTATATTGGTTAATTTTTGAGAAAATTACCCAACTTATGTTTTTTCCTATGGAACACCCTGTATAGTTTTATTTGTATTTATAAGGCATTTTTTCGGCTTTTCAAAAATATATATAAGTATGTATTTCTTGTTTATAGCTTTACAGAAAATTGGTATTTTTATCAATTTTGTTTTTTTAGAGAAGGCCATGACTAAAAATGACAAAACAGTATTTTTCAATATTTTTTTATTTCTCTACCCTAACGAATATTTTATTAACAATTAACTTTTATATTTACAGGGTATTTTAATTCGCTTGGCTAAGCTTTAAAAAATATAACTTTATCATAGGAACGCACTACTACAGAAAAAAAAGGTTATACATACATAGGTACTAAAAAAGTAACAAAAAACCTAAATTACAATAAATGTTTAAATTATAGTGTTTCATGATGTGTATTTATTTTATTTATTTTTATTTAGTAAATAGTATACTTTTTTTTCTGTAATAGTGCTTTTTCTATAAAGGTATTATATTTTTTAAACTTGTCTATTATTGAAATGTTGTTTATTATAATTATATTGCAAGTTTTTAAAATATTTTATAAAAACTGCATACACATTTAATAAAGCTTAGCTTGGAATATTTAAATAAATTTAAAAATAAAAATTGATTTTTATTAAAAAATAATTTGGGGTAGCGGAACCAAAAAAATGCCCGAATTAACCCTATCACTATCCACATCAAACCACCCACGAACCACGAAAATCTGAATAACGAGGAAACCATCAACCCGAAATAATAAATGCCATACGTACCAAGGAAGGCAAGCGTCCGGCCGATACTACCGGCCGTTTAAAAAAACACAGCTTAGCGAGCCCGATCAAGCAGAGACAAACGTCCCGCTTTTTAATTTGCGTCGCTTAAATTAAACTTCTGGACGAGGCTAGCCTCAATTGGTCTTCGTTAGTGCTCGTGTCGCTTGTGTGTTTCTTTTTGTTTTGATTTAGTTATTCCAAATGACGTGACGGGCCGAGACTAATAAAAATATTTCGGTAAATCGTTTTACTGTTTCTTGGTAATATTTGTGTATAAAACAGGCAGTATAACAGTGCTTTTTGGTAATATTTTTAATGTGTTTTAAAGTGTTTTCTTGCAAGGTGTTTTCTGTAAGTTTTTTTTAATTTGTTATGGATAAGTTGGACCAAATTAAAAAATCTGACGATATAGTCGATTGGTTGCTGAAAAATAATTTTAATTTTTTTCTTATGATAAAAAAATTACATTATTTGAACTCTGGGCAGGCCTCAACCAAATTTGATTTCAATTAAAGCGGCAGCTAATCGACAAAATTAAGGATTTAATATTAGTTGGTACAATAAATGCGATTGGTTAACCTACTCCATTAAACGAGAGGAGTATATTTATATTAAATAACCTAAAAACAACTCCTTTTTGTTTTTGTTTTTTGAATGGTCAGTTTGATAGGTATAATTTTAAATTTAATCATAAACGCGACAATACACAAGTTTAGTTTAAATTTATGCAAATATTACATATTTTGCTTTAAGTAGGTACGGTATCCCAAAAAAATTACAGGCCTTTCCTGTATGTATATGTATATAGTCTTTATGACTTTAGCCTCCCCTGTTCTCCAATGCACGAGCCGACACTGGCTGAGAGTAACTCAAAAATATAGTGACGTCATTTTAAAAACCAACATTGCGGGACACTTAAGATGGCGGACTAGTAAAGTTTAATACACTACCACAATGTGGGTACAAAGAAATTAGAAAAGGAGAGAGAATTAATTTTTAATCAGAAAAGTGGCACAATTTAAACCACGTTTTACAGGTCTACAAGTCATGCGCACAAAGAACATTGGCAATATTTGTGCAATGCGCATGTCACAAAAGCCCGCTGTTGTCAGTTGACAGCCAAGCTAGGTAAAGTTGGTAAAATATTAACCTAATAATAATAAACCACACACAAAGTTATTACATTGAAAGTGCCTAATAACTATTTTTTTACCAAATAATTTAATATAAACCCATAATTCCTAGCAGAAACATGTTTTCACAGAAAAATAAAATCAAAACTTAAGGCTGTTTCTCTTTCCTCCTCTATTCTTATTGTGTAGGTATCCAACGAAAGAGCTTGCTGAGTGTAACTTAAAAAATAAAATAACGTCATTCTAAATCCAACATGGCGGAACATCAATAGGATGGCAAAAAGTTCGTTTTAATGCGCTTCTACAAGATGGGTATCAAATGAAAAGTCTTGCTGAGAGTAATTCAAAGAATACAGTGACGTCATTTTAAATTCAACATGGAGGAACATCCAAGATGGTAAAATAGTTATTTGTGTTGCACTTCTACAATACGAAAATTAAATAAAGGGGCTTGCCAAGAGTCACAACATGGCCGAATCCCTAAGATAGCGGACTAGTTATTTTATTGCACTTTTACAATATGGGTATCAAATAAAAAGGCTTGCTGTGAATAATTCACATTTTTGGTACATTTTAATAAAACCTTGTTTAAAAAAGGTTTTTTTACTTTAAAATTATCGTATTATGTTTGTATCGATTACAAACATTATTCTAAATAAATTTTTCTTATGACATTTTGCTTAAATATGGAAAATAAAAGTAATTTACTTTTGAAGGAAAATAATGTTTTTAAATTTTAAAAATCCTGCCATTTGAGATACAAAGGTTACATGAAAATAAAAAAATGAAATAACCCTGTAGCTCAGAAACTAAGATGGCTCTGATGGCATTTTTGGTTTTACAAAAATAATAATGACTTAGATACCCCGCTTTTGCAACCAAAATGGCACCCTTTATAGAGTTTTCATTTATATTTTGCCACCCACTTTTACCTATAACCAAGAAGAATAGAAAAATCGTTTTGTATAAAAGTATTTTTTTATCTATTATCTTTTGAGCATAAAAAGAAACAAATGAACATTAAAAACTCGAGAAAAATAAAGGGGTAAACTTTTTTAAAGGGAACAGTATGTATATTATGTCACCATTAAAAAGGTCTTTTAAAAAGCTTTACAAAAATATACAAAAATACGGCACTTTATATATTGTTCTTTAATAGTTTTCGAAATATGACCACTTAAATCTCAAAAATAATTAGCATTATACCTACCTATACGGCAATAAGCTGAGGCTGTAGATGAAATGAAAAGTATATCCAGATTTAAATGACCATATTGCAGAAATTATTAAAGATAGATATATCAAATGTAGTATTTTTGTAAAGCTTTTAAAAGATTTTTATTGGTAACATAATATACAAAGTCTCCCATTTAAAAAAGTTTTCTTCAACGTTTTTCTTGAGTTTTTGATGTTCACTTGTTTCCTTTTTCTATGTTCAAAAGATAATAGATTAAAAAAGTTTGACCTTCTTGTACAGGCCGTTTTTCTATTCTTCTTGGTTATAGTTAAAAGCAGGTGGCAAAATATAAACACAAATCCTGTACATAAACATTATCAACCCTGCATTTGTTTAATTCAAAAATACTTACCCTATAACAAACGGAACGCTTTCCTCAATAAGCGAAATATTTAAAAACTCATTAGTTTTATACCCTGCTTTATTTTTTCCTGCAGTTGTTAAGTTTAATTTAATTAAATAATCTCCTAACTTAAGAATATTATAATTTACATCGAATACAAATACCTCCTAAAAATGTAAAAATATTTAATACAAAAGAAGGGTCGAAATGCTAATTAATCCAAGTAGCAAAAATCTTTATTTGTTTTTGGTTCATTAATATGTTCTATGTGAACGCCGCAAGATTCCACTTTAAAATTCCAATGCCCATTTCACCCTAGCGATTGACAACGAGGCTCAAAGTTGAGGCCACCCGTATGTCCGGCATTACATTATTTACTTCTTTTATTTTCGGGGATTTTTCATTTTAGCACTTAGATCAATTAGCACTTCCACTCCACAAATACCTTCTAAAAATATAAGTGGATAATTATTTTATTATCAAACACATGTATTTAATAGTTTATATTAATTGGTTAAGTTTCTTTATGATTTGAACTACCCAAATTAAAAATACCTATACTTTTTTTGTAAACTGTCACTGGTTTCTTAGTAATAATTACGTCTTCTCTGCTCGAAAGTAAAGGGTAACGAAACAGTTAGACAACTTTTATAATAAATACCCTTTTATTATTAAAATTAATAAAACGATATACACTCCTGCAGCGGGACTCCGTGTACTGTAGTATTCTACAAATCGACTTCATTTTACCTCACTCGCAATCTGTGTTTAAGAAAACGCTTAAAGTCGATCAAATTGATCTCCGAACGTGTCGAATTCTACCAAAATTTTAAAAAGTCGTACAAGTCCCAAAAATAAATTTAGGTGTTCGTTACTTTGCTAGGATTTATTTATTTATTTGGTTGTTTTTGTGTTATTAGAATGCAAAAATTTTATTTTCTTGTTGTTTACAATGATAGAAAAATATAATTTTAGTTCTAGCCATGTGTTTACAGTCCAACCAATGCTGCAATGTGACCTTGATTTTTGCAAAGATTCACAATTGTATAAAGCTAATTTGTTATTGATTTTATTAGTTTAAATAAATTGGTCACATATTTTTGCTTTACTGATTTAAATTATTCACAGTATAGGGAACACTGATAGCTATTTATTTTAAAAAAGGTTTAATTATTAATCTGTAAAAAAATCCTAAAAGGAGTATCCGATAGACATAAAAACTGCTAATGCCATAGTGCAAAATTGACTCTAAGAGAAAAAGAGAATAAAATTATACAAAAATCGATTAAAAACCTAACCCTTTTTTGTTCCGTGTTTAAAACCACAATTAAAAACTCAATTGCTCACTAATGATATTCCGTAAATCTGATTCGAAATAGCTGTATGTGTGTCCGTTTTTATCTTGCACAGTTAAACAGCGAAGTATTAGTAAACATATAGACATTTTACGAACATTTCCGATGTTTAGTCTATTGTGACACAGAGTACTAAGAAGTGCAATTATCGACTTCTCGAGTAGAAATCTACAATAAAAGGGAGGTGTAGAATTCTATAGAGCACGAACCCGCTGCTGGAAAAAAAACGGACCGACAAAACTTGTTTCAAATTTAATCTTAAATACCTTTTTGTTTTTTTAACAGATTTCAATAATTATCTTATGATCTAGTCGTAGTTCCTTCCATTAAGACTATAATTTGATATGGAAAATGCAAAAAGTTTTAAAGGATTAGGTGTTATACAGGGAACAGCCAAATATTGCATTTAGACCCAAATTTTCGAACACCCTTTGGAATAATTTAACGTCACAATATTTACCAGTAAATTAGATTTTAAAGCCCCATCTTATCTTAACATTTCTATTCTTTATTAATGTAAGTATTTCTATTATATAAAGAAATCAATATACATATATATGAGGGAAACTTAGGATTTGGATGGTCATATTTTCGAAACTAATAAAGATAACTATAACAATTAATGTGGTATTTTTAAAAGTCTTTAAAGAATCTTTTTACTAGTAATATAATATACGAAATTCTACTCTTTGTCGTACCCTGTGTATCTTAATAGATAACAAAAATCTGATTAATAATAATTTGGAAACTACGAAACAACTTAACAAATCAAATTATATATTTATAATAACTATTTTTTTTAGAATAGAAATACTAATATAAATAAAAAAAATGTAAAAAAAGATAGGGCCCTAAAATTCCATACACTGGTTAAAAATTTTAACGGTAAATTATTCTACAGGGTGTTCGAAAATTTGGGTCGAAGTGCAACATTTGGCTTTTCCCTGTATAACACCCAATCCTATAAAACTTTTGCAGTCTCATATCAAATATTAATTTTGATGAAAGGAGCTACAACTGGACAAAAATTAATTAAAATCAATTAAAAAACCAATTAATTAGAAATGAATTTTATCAAAATTTGATTTGTTTGTTTTTTTGTCCAGGAGTGTATAGAAAAAATTACTTACATGTTTACTAGTATTCATATCCATTTTCTCACTTACTAGACAAGTATAGTTTCCTTTTTTTTCTGTACAACCTCTTGTATTTCTAAGGTAAATACCTTCTGGTACGTGTATTATTAATTCAGTAATATATGCAGGTTCATTGTCATTATATATCAAAATTTCTAATATAAACAGCTTAGTTTTCCCGAAAGTTAATTTTAAACTGTAAAATAATCATATAATAAGTTTTACCACATTTTTTAGGACAAATTTATTTAAGCTACAAAAATGACCGTTTTTAACTACTTTGGATCCCACCAAAGACAATTATAGTTAGTGAAACTATAATATATTAAAGAGATACAACCTAAACTTAGTATTTAGATCTCAATAGTTATTGTTAATATTCTTTCTACACATCACACATCTTTTCTAATTTGCAATGCTTATGAATGACAATATAATCTGTGTCTCTCTCTCGCGAAGATACTTTTAACCTATAAATTTAAATATATGTTTTTTAATTTTAAATAAACTTGTTTCAATCCGTGTATTTTAATTACTACATTTTACCTAGAGATCTAGGCATTTTATCATTTAATTTTTAAGAGCCAGGCGTTTACTTAGGTGGCCTTTAATACGTTTGTATTAAAATAGAATAACTACTAAAAATTGACCATTAATTTTAAGATTTTTTACCAAAGAGTCTATTGTTACATTTTGCACAGATATTTTAGAAACACCCTGTATATTTTTCTTTTAGTGATTTGTTTTTTGTAATGTCTTCAATTCGAAACAATCGTAAGAAACGCATCACAATAAAAAAATTTGAAGAAAATAGAAAAACCAATCTGAATTCTATTATGGAGCAGAAAAAAAATTTAAACGGTTTTACCTAACTTAACCAGTTTATTTATTTAATAGTTGATATTAATTTATTTGTTATTTGTTATAGGGGGTCGAATCTAGTAATCGGAATTTGACCCCTTCCTGAAGACCGATCAATTTGAAATTTGGTACACACTTTTATTCTTGATGACAATACAATATAATACATTCTTTATAATTGTAAATCCAAGATGGCCGCCGATACAAAATGGCGAATTATATATTAGGTACTTCACTACAACCTTAATATGGGTATCAAATAAAAGGGCTTAGCTGGTAGAATATAGCTCACTATGAAAAAACTAGAATCCAGGATGGCCGCCGCCACAAAATGGCGGACTAAATATTTTTTTCCACAACTACCTCAATATGGGTGTCAAATAAAAGGGCTTGATTCTTAGAATAGAGCTCACTATAAAAAGAAAAAATCCATGATAGCCGCCGCGACAAAATGGCTGATTACATATTTTCCACAACTACTTCAATATACAATCATTGTTTGGTTTTGGTAAGTTATAGTAAGACAATAAATAAACTCAATAGAATAAGAAGTATCAACTTACAACAAAACTAAAAATTTGAAAATAAATTATGTAAGTTAAAAATTATGGTTAACGGTTTTATTGTACTAAAAGCTTAAAAACAATTCGGTGAGATCGCACCAACCTTTCCATCAATTTGGGGTATTGATCAGACAAATAATAAAATAGTTAAGCTGAAGAAGAGCAAAAACTCTGACCCAGGTACCAGAAACCACTAATTACTAGTGGCTCTTCTGGGCAACGGTCATGAGGACCAAAAACAACTACTCCCGGGATATATGCCCCGCCGGGTATTGAATTACATTGGCCACACAACATCTTTGTTTGCACCAGACAAGGGTAGATGGTTGATCAAAAGTGATGTTGAATGTGTTCGTCCGAGCAGCAGTGACGAAGAAACCGAGGATGACCTTTAAAAATGTACATGATCGACGTGAGACAATTCCTCCAGCCCTACCCGTCTGGGTACCCGTAGCATCGCATGGTGCATATGGGATCCCCTGGTAGACAAGCCATCCATGGCTCCTGGACTCGAGCGTCATGGGTCATTGCATGCTGTCCGACCCAATCGTATATTCACTTAGCACCCCTGACCTTTCAAGTCAGAAGTGGTGGGTTGGCGAAGCCTGGTCTCCACTGTGCTGAGCAGTCTACTGTCAGCTGATTGATCGTGTACCTTCTCATTGCAATTCTTCGTGTTTCGTCCTGGCTGGGACTCATTAGTAGGGCGTGGGGTAGATATCTTATCCACCCAAACCCTAAGCACGACTAACTTTCCGGATTCACGATGTTATCGTCATAAGAGTTGTCACCCCTAGCGCACCTCGACGGGCCATGGGCGAAAGAACAACGGATGACTCGATACTGGCTGCCGAACCTGCCGAACGTGCACGGGATGCCCCTTACTCTCCTTTCTAGGGCCACATTTCAGGTTGATTGCTCTGTGAACTGAAGAGTTAAATGTGGAGTGAGGCCCAAACACGCGAGGGGAGCGTCAGTACCGATCGAAACTCGTTTAGCGGTGAAGTATGGTGGACATGGGTACCCAAAGGTATGACTCCATGTTTCTGGCGCACTTGATCGCAATGATAGAAAAGCGATCCATGAGTGGGCTTGTTAAAGCTCAACAACATCTTATCTTACATTCCTATCATAATCTTTACTCTTGATACGTTACTCCGAACGCAACGGTTTTATAATTGGTCTGAATAATACCCCAAGTTGATAAGAAAATTGGTGCGATCTGATAGCTAGGACATACTGAATTATTTTTTAGCTTTTAGTACCGGGTATTTAGGAGGAAAAATGGCAAATTTTTTGACTTTCTTCGTATGTTTTAAAAAAACAAACAAAAGACTAACGGCATAAGTGTTGCATTTGTTAAATGAAACACCTTTTTTATTATAACATTTTTGGATTCTATCGTCTATTCTCAGTGTTTTTTAATAGGAGTATTATATGTCTATCTCTAATTGTTTTTTAGGTATTGAAGCTTAAACAGTCACATTTTCGGCTTATATTATTTAAATAAATAGGTATATATGTTAAATACAATATGCGGGTAAAGCAGGTGGTACCTGATACTTCAAAATCAATAAAGTTTTTACCTATTAGTAGATATTATTTTAATTTTTTCATTGAAAGAATAATTCATTATAAAAAACCAATATAAAATCTACTAATAGGTAAACAATAACAAAAAAATATAACGTATCTAAATTAAAAAAAAATAACAAACTGATATTAAAAAAGTTGCTTAATAACAAAAAAAAAACCTAACCTGTTCGTCTTTAATTTAAGAGTTAAGCCAGTGTTGCAAATATTATCTGAACCACATCCAAGTGCGTAAGGTATTTGACATTGGACAACTTTTTTCCTTGACCAAAAATATTATTAGTGGCGGTAGTCAATTGAAATTCAATAACCAACGGTGAAATATCTTTTAGATTTGGCTAAAATAAACATAAAGTTTTATACAATGCATTTATTTTATGTCCTTCACTTTTATATTTGAAACAAAACAATTTAAAAAACAACATTATAAAATAAAATTAATACATAAATACCATGTTTTAGAGTGAAAACTGACAAATAATAATTTCAAGGTGGCTTTTGGGTGCCGGGTTGGCCCCCTGTCTCATCAAAACTTACCGCTATTTTGTAATAGGTAAAGAGATTGACTTTATATTCCAGAGTTATAAAATACTCGTGTTTAAAAAGATGTGCCACAAGACCCCCTCTCCAATTGATGTTTTTTTTTCAAGATGGCGCCCTGCAGACATATTGAAATTTTCATTTGTTAATCAATAATTTAATTTCTTTAAGTTTTAATTTTTAAATTATTTCGTTTGAAAAATGAACAGGGGGCATTTGAAAAATGCACCAAAAATGAATTATTTATTTAAAATCGAGGCTATACATACATAAAAATACCGCAAGTTAGGCCCAAATTTAGATGTGGGCTTAAGTTACAAAGTTTATTATAACGAAGTTGGTTACGAAATTTAAATATTATACCAACTCCATTTCGTTGTGTCGTGTAACCTTATTAACCAAGAAAGAAAAACATATTTTTAGTACTGTTAAAATATAGAGGTCTAATATATAAAACAACTGTAAAAAAGAGCTTTTTTAAAATCAGCTCAAGATGATTTTAATTAGTAGTAAAAGATATTGCTACGGTCTTTTCTTTAACAATGTCGTTAGGACATTGATGGTTTTGCTGGCCCCCCATCTAAATGCTTTCTCTCAGACGCCCAATTTAAGGACATTAGTTTTGAAATACATATTAAAAGATATCGTCTCCAAAGTTACATACCTTTGTTTTTATGTGATACGTATTACATACAGTTTTTTCTAGTTTTGCCAAAATAAAATCCATATTTGTTATTTCTTGTGCTCTATAATCCAAAACAATTTCTGTATTAAACTTCACTTCTGGCACATTTAAAATTTCACTTCTCCGAGTGTAATTTAAGCATAACTTTAGATCAAAGTCTGTTGTATTTTGAAGAAGGTGTTTAACATTAGGTGTCAAAGAAGCTCTATAGTCGATTATACCATTGGACTTGACAATAAAAACTTGGTCGGTTTTATAGGCTCCTATTGCAATGTCTTAAATATGAAAAAACATTATTTAAAACATATTTGGCCTTTAAAATAGTTAAACATAAAATGGATGCATTAATATAGTTAAAAACCAATTAAATTTTGCATTTTACCTTTGTTTTTAACAAGGCCCCAACAGTTGATTTAACTAAACTGTATAAATCGATCTGGGGTCGTTCCTGGCGGGGGTGCAGCAGGTGCACTTGCTCAAGGCAGCACAAATTAGGGAAAAGCATTTTGGGAAATAGAGGCCTTATTTGCGGCATTTTGGCAAAAAAACTTTTTAATAATTTTAGAACCAGTGAGCTTTGAAAATGTGGAAACCTTTTTTTTTTGCTCGTCAAAAATTTTGAGCAGGCTCAGCCGCAAGTAGTGGAGTTTGCATTTGCAAAGTGTTTTTGCCCTTCACAAATTTTTGAATCTGTGTGGGGATGGCGGCATTTCCTCTCTCGGCACGGGGTGACACAAAACCCAGAAACGGCACTGAATCGATCAGACAGTCACTACACTACAAAGTAGTGTTTTTTAATTTAAATTTTTAAAAGTAAATTTTAAAACTGTTTAAAGGATAACCTACTTTCTTTAGATCTTTTTCTACATTACGAAAAATATTTTGTGTGTGTGATATACCTAACGTATGTAGGGTTAGCGCAGCAAAACATATTTTGCACATAGGTCCTAATTATTTCAAGTATACAACTATTTTTGGCATAAACACCTAACAATTATAAATGTTTGCAGGCATGCCTTGTCTAATAATATGTAAAATCAGTACAGTAGGTATACCCGCTGTACTCCGAACCCTGTCTTATCCGGGGCGTCTGTAAGTTATGCGCACGTTGACGCAAATTAATTCACCGCGATAACCAAGCAAATATTTTGAGGTCATAGGAACTAACAAAATTCGTCTCTTCAATCACATATGCGCGAGTATTTCGCGACTTTTCGTACCTGCAGTTCTTCGCGTATTTCACACTGGCGATGGCGGCTGCGAGGCTTCCGCATGCGCCAAACTTGAAGTTTTCTAACCTCGAAATCACATGGCAATTTTTGCGAGTTTTTTTCTTACAAACGAGTCCTGCACGGTCTGACCATATTAATTTTTTTATACCTGCACGATCTGATTCTATTTATGAATATACGAAAGAAAAAATTGACTCAACTCCTAAGTGGATTTATAAAGTGTGTATTAGTCTCAGGTGTAATTAAGGAATAAAAAAGGACTAATCAGAACTAACCATGACCCCCCACCTATATTCTGTCTTCGGTTTGCGGTATTTTGTTACTTGATATTACTCGAATATTTTTACCGAAGACAGAGTATAGCTAGGAGGTCATGGTTAGTTCTGGCTATAGTATTTATCCTTAATTAAACCTGAAACTAATACACACTTATAATTCCACTTAAGAATTGTGTCAATTCTTTCATTCGTATACTTACAAATAGAATAAGACCATGCAGAAATAAAAAAAAATTAAACACTTTTTAAAACCCTTTAAAGACAAAAACATTAACATTTTAATAATCTCAAAATGATTATACATAAAATGATTTAAATCATCGAGTTAATCACAAACAAATTAGTTTATTAAAATTAATTGTAAATTGTCGCTAGCCGCCAGTGTATTTTACAAGATATAGGTATTTAACTTTTAATATATGGAAAATAGTTGTTTGGCATTCTTTAAAAGAGCATTGATAATTTTTAATTCTATATGTATAACTATTTACTTACCATTATGTCCATTTTCATCAATATCATTCCCTTTGGAAATACCTAATCCAAATCCGCTAGATTTAACTTTTATGTGAAATTCCAAAGATACAAGTCGTTGGCTGTAACTATTAATTACACTAATAGAATTCCCCCTGTAAATATATACCGCTCCTTTTCCATCATCTTCGTACGGAGCAGCGATAGCAAACATCTAAAATACAAAGAGAATAGACAAGGATAGAGGATCAAGCGCCATTTCGAAAATTGGCATAAATTGAAGAAAGGGTCTGCGGGATGGCAGGGCATGCGCATACGCACTCCCAATGTCAAAATCGGCGGTATATTCAAAAACATTGATTTATTGAGTAAATATACATAAAACATTAATAAAAAGTGTGAAATGTGGTTAATACTGAAATATATTAATAATATAATGACTAAATATATATATATAAAATTAACGACTCATTTTATCGATGTCAAACAAGAGTACCTTTATTTTAGCAAAAGGTTTAAACTACCCAAAAACATATTTTTTGTGTCTTCATCATACAGGGCGTAAAAAATATTATCAATAATGTGCGAAAACTAGTCCGTCCCTGGCAAACTAAAGAAGCGACATACGTTTCAAGGGCACTATTTTAAGAGGTCTTTACTAGTATGCATCGTACTAAAATATTATCAAATTATACAGAGCGCTTTAAAAGTTATTCACGAAAAATCGATTTCTAGCTTCCCCCTTTAGGGGATCATATCTCCGCAGGGGGCTTAAACGGAAAAATTTTATAGGAACTTGTCGTGTTATTTTCATCTGTTCCATACGTGTGCGAGAGATTTCCCACATTTTCCCGGACACCCTGTATATATAAAACAACGTAAATAATTTTAAAGATAATTTATTTAAAAAACCAATAAATTTACACAAATGTTGTTTCAATTATTTATATTTATAACACAGGTCACACGTAAAATTAAACCGATAAAACACAAAACAAAAAACAGCCACAACAATCACAAAACATTAGCCATATTAAACATATTGAAAGTTAAGAGTTTTGACAATTATAACAGCCAATAGCATGCCAAAAAAGAACCTCTCATGCGCATGACAAGTAATCCCACTGTGTTAAGGTAACCATCAAACCGGTTAAAGTTCGCAAGATATTTGGCTGATAGTATTGATTCAGACACAAAAATGTTACGTAAAAAGTGCGTACTAAAACAAAAAATTATAAATAAATCCATACTTTTAACCAAGCACGTGCTTTTACCAACTTTAAGCAAGAATAAAATAAAACTTTGACGAGCTCTTTCGGTCGCTGAACACAATCACAAGTCGCAGGTGTGTGCCATGTAAATTTAGGAACTCCACAACGATAAATACAATTTAAATTTATGTACAACCAGGTTGGTTCGTTTGATATATTCTAAGAGAGAACATTGTTTTTTGACTTCCAACAATTTAGTACGACATAGGCGGTATTTTGACTTTGGATTTTTAGCACCACAAAAATCATTATTTTATAATCCTATGAATGTCACCTGTAATGTTGGTTTGTGTCCCGCAAAAATTAAAATAAAGAAAAAAATCTCACATGATGCCAGATTTACTGTGCTTCCTACGTTCCACCTTACAGGGGGAAACAGACATTTTTAGGAGTGGGGAGGCGGGCCTCCCCTGGTGCCTTAGTTTTCCTTCGCCGCCACCCCCTCAAAATGAGATCCTGACTACGCCCATGGGCGGTTTTATTCAATAATAGAAAGAAAACCGCCGTCCGGTGGTTTTTATGTCTACGTGTATGAAAACCCCTAAATAGTATAATATATTTATTACCGGCGGTTTTTACTTATTTTATCGATAGAAGCCGCCGTCAGGAGGTTTTGCTTATAAAAACTATTGAAAACTGACGAATACTAGTTAATGTTAATCTTTTTTAATATTTATTTCTTTTATTGTTTAATATTATTTTTAATAATGATCAACAAACAAAAATGAAGATGTTGTCTCATAAAGCAAGATCCTATGGTAATATCCTAAGAAATTGAGAAAAAAAAACTGAGTTTTGAAGGCACGGAGATGCATTTCTAATACAAGATTTTTTTTTAATTAAACCGACGTAAAAGAAAACTTATTACAAGCGTAAAATATCATAAAAGTTTTAAAGTAAGCTAACAAAAATTATATTGGGGGTAAATTAATTTACTGCTTTTGGTAGTTTATTTGTTAAGATATCTAAACAAAAGTTACCTATTATTTTTTAAAAACCATTGTTTATAAAGAATATCTTAACTAATTATTATGAAGCGTGTACTTCCAAAGTTCTATAAAAGACAAGTTACGCAATTTACTAAAATATGTTTTTAGGTTCATGTTCAATGATAAAAATCTGTGGCAGGTATCAGTAACAATAAACAGCTTCTGAAATTAACATAGCAGGTTTGTTCCAGCAGAATGTTGAAAACATGTTAGCAACAATCGTAAAATGCAGAAATTGTTACAAACATTAGTCAGAAATGTTGGCAACAGTTTTCTGCTGGAACGAAAAATAAACAAGGCATGCATACTGCTTATACGTCAATACAAGAAAGGTTATGTTAAAAATTGTCAGTAATGTTTGAGAAAAGTTTGCAAACTTTTCAAACAGTTCCCAACATCTGAAAACTACTGCTGGAACAACAAACAATCCTATAATGTTACAGACGTGGCACTGCTGGAACGACAAATTTGACGTGCGCAGAATCCGAACGGTTGCAAACATTTCTGACAGCCTGCTAGAACAAACCTAGTATAAATAAAAATCCATTAACCAATATTGTGTAGGTTTATGCATGTTTTAATTTTGGATAAGGCAAGTTTTGAAGGACCTATATGAATAAAGCGCAACTTGGCAATACACTAATTGAAAAAGGCTAGTTTTGTTGTTAAATTTTATATTTATTTCAAATAATGTTTTACATTTTGGGTATAATTAAAAACGCAATAACACATCCAGGAAGGTAAATAGTAAGCGCTAAATTCGCATATCGTCATCTTCATTAATCATATCTTGGTTAACATCTTTAGAAGCTGCCGCGTGAGATTCTAAATGATTATCTAATAGCATCTTGATAGAATGCAAGTTCTGGTTGCTAACGCCAATTTATTCCAAAATTTTTTTCAATAATTAGTTGAAATCGTGTAACTTCTTATTGTTAACCTTGCACCACCAACTTTGGACGTATTGTCAAAGAATACTAATTCATAGAACATCATAACTGAGTTTTTAGCGTACTCCTAAAATTTTAGTACCTATATACCCTCATCACCAGGTAGCGAAAGTTGGCATCGAACCAATCAGAAAATAGTTTCTATTGGTCGATTGGACTACTTTTGCTATCTGGTGGTCAGAGTAGGTACTAAAATTTTACGGCACGCTGAAATCTCACTTGTGAGGTTCTATGGATTAGTATTCTTTGGTATTGTATCTGAAGATATATTAATAAAAGTTTCTCCTTTCTTGAGAATCGATTTAAAAGCCCCTAATTCGCATATTTCAAAACCAACTTTTTGTTTTAGCTCTATGTTTTTTTCATTTGGTTTTATCTATATTTTCTTTCTTCTTTTGTTTTTTGTTAAGCTTCAGTGATGATGCTACTTTTTGTTTTCATGTTTTGAGGTGGTAAACCACTTATTATTACACCTTTTTTACAGCTTTCCGCTTGCTTCGAATCTGCTTGTTTACCAATATTACGCACAAACGACTTTTGCGTTATACACACAAAATGGTAAACTGATAAGACTGGTTTCGAAAGTAAATATCTTATTTCCATATAAAAACTTACCGTATATGGCTAGTTTTGGTTTTTCAAATATTTATGTGGATAAGGCGAGATTTAAAAGATCAACCTCAATGGATAAGGCTGGGATTGGAAAAACATTCAGATTTTAAACTGTAATAGACGACTTTTGAACGTACAAATTATGTACCATAATATAGGAAATTTAAAGCTCTATCGATAGAAGTCACTTACTATTTTTTTCTTATAAAGGCGGACTTTAGAAGTACACTCCTTATTATTATTCTAATTATTTTCTTTTAATGCACCTACCAGAGTAACCATCCAAATCGAAGTCACCCAATGAAACCATTGTCGTCCCAAACCTGCAAGCGATTTGGCTAGATCCAGTAAGTTTTACAGGATTTTGATATTTCTAAAATATAAATGTTTTATAATTATTTAAAAATTTGTTTATTTATGATACCAGATAAAAAAAAACGAAGTTAGGTAAATGTATTAATCAGAGTGTTTCTTAACGGTGCTACTCCGTTTCCCCAATAACTTTTTAACTTTTAAGCTAGAAAAATAAAATTTATTATATTGATATTTAATAAAAATATGTATTGGTTGATCTATTTACTTGTTTTCAATTGATTTTGATGTAACCGGAAATCACTTATTCTTTGAAATTTTAAATAGAACCACCGGTATATTTTAATATTCTGAATAAAGTGACACCTCACTTGGCAAGTTTTAATTATTCTGCTGTCAAATATATATATATATATATATATATATATATATATATATATATATATATATATATATATATATATATATATATATATTTTTATTTTTAGAAACGGCACCTCTATGGTATACGGTTAATATTGATTTACGATATTAATTCAAGCAATAGAAAACAGGTGAATAGATCAACAGATTTATATGTTATTGTTATATAATTTACAAATTATAGCTTTCTATTTTAAAAAGGAGAATATTTATAAAGGGGTACAGCAAACCTAAATATTATTTTAATTAAATAGTATAATTGCATTAGCTAATACAAAAGGTTTACAGGCAAAGCGTGAAAAAAGACGGTGTAACGCGTGTAGAATAACAACAGACAAATAATAACTAAATACTTTTGGTATGTTAAAAAGGTGACCGCATAGTGCGTCGATGTGCCAAAATTAATATTTTCATGACAACATAAATGTAAAATATGTGTAATAATGTGTTAAATGTATAATAATATCAGGGGCGGTCATATGAACTTTCCGAGGGGAGGCTACAGGTCCAGCTCGAGGAAAAATGCAATATTTTGCCCGCCCTTAGAAGGAAAAAAAAATTTAGAAAGGTTCAAATTTTGAAGAGCAAAAACTATTTTTTTATTCGGTCCTCACCTCTTTTTATTCTTTTCTTTTATTTCTTACAGACTTGATTCGTTATTTCTTCCGTTTTTCCTCCCTTTTCACATATCTTTAAAGAGCAAAAAAAAGGTTTCCACTCGTCTATTTCACTCACCCTTACCTCTCGGGCCGGGGGCCAAATCATTATTAAAAGCCCATATTTTCAATTATGTATGTAAAAATATATTGGTTACAAAGGATATGGCATTAAAGGGGGGGCATGCCCCTCTCTATGACCGCCCCTGACTGATATTATACTATTGCCATCGTTTATAAACTACAAATAGTTACTTCACTTTCTTGCGGCGTGTTTAAAAGCGGCTTTTAAACAGTGCCGACACGGTCGTATACCATTCAAAGCGAACGACTGGCTTTGTTTTGGCCAGCAAGTGGTCGGAGGAAAGGCGGGGAGGAAGGAGCCTGATTGAAGCCGCGTCGTCGAGTGACTCAACAATTCGTACAAACGTATTTGTCTTTATTAAAATACTAAATATGCATTAAGTGCTCTCCTGAGTTATATTTTTATTTTTTTACACTTACATCTGTGAAGCCTCTATAAAAATAAACAGCTCCTTCATCATACGTTTTACCACCTGTCATGGGTGCCCCTATAAAGATATCCGCAATTGTATCATTAGTAACGTCTACTGCCAAAACAGAGGCTCCAAAATATGATCCAACTTCGTAGCCTTCAAACAAATTTATAATGTTCATAGAGTTAGCCTCTTTTTCATCGTAATGGTATAAGATAGCCTGAAATATTTGTGTAATTGCAAAATTACGAAGAAAACTATATAGTATAAAATAAAAACTAAGGACTTAATAATACAGGGTAAACTTTTTTCGATGTTAGTACAGAGATCTCAAAAACCGCTGCACCCACAGAGACGGTTGAGAATTGTAGTTTTTAGAGCTTAGTTTAAGTCACTCTTGTTTATCTAAAAAATATGACTTATTGGATATTTTGGACATACCGCTGTTTTTTTTTTAAATTTGTTTTTCTTCTAAAACTTGTAGATAATTATTTTCTTAATAGAAAGATGTAGCCCGATATTTAATGGGTTTTACCAATAAGAGCGTCAGAACTTAAGAATAAGAATTATGTCACCAAACTGTCATAGTTGTGTTCAGTAATGTCTAGCAAGTTATTATGGACAGATGCACGATTCTATGTGTAGAAATTATTAAAAAATAAATTATTATTTTATCATCAGAATGATTATTTCAAAAAATAGTAATGTGAACTGGCCGCCAAGATTATGCGTTGTTTTCGTGGTAGTGGCACAGTTTCTCGAGTGCGAGTAATTACTTATAGAAATGTTATGTTATTGCATTACTTTTCAATAAGTAATTACTTGCACTTGTAATTGCTTACGTGCTCGACTTTATTTATATGTTTGAAGTAAATTCTTTTATACCTTATACTTATAAGCAAAAGGATTTGCTTCTTTTTATTCATATGGCTCATTGTTCATATTGATTGTGTCAAAGTTATTAACCTAAAAATTTTCTGGGTTTTGCCTTTTCGGAAACCAACCATGGCTATTCTTTTTATTATTAAAAAAACACTTTTGTATTATTAAACTACTGTAAAAATTATTAGACGGATTTAGAGACATTGCTAAGGAGCTTTTTTGATGCTTACTTACCTTTCCTTTTAAATTATTTCCACGAGGTGCACCAGCTAAAAACCAAACCATATTTTTGTTTTGTTGAAATATTGTATCTACAGAATAGCCTGTAACATAAAACGCCGTAAGTTTAGTAATTAGCTAGTTGCAGTTAACATAAAAAGAGTTTCGTTTTTTTTTTAATTTTGAGCAGTTTTATTAAACCCTATTTTACTTAATTTATTTCTTATATAACATTTTTTTTTATAGATTGTAAATATTTTACATATTGTCTTCTCTGTTTAAGGGTGTGGTTTATACTAGAGCTCTGCAGAGCGTAGAGAGCAGCGCGACGCGACAAAAACACCTTTATTCGAGACGCAAATTAAGACGGGTCTAACGCGTGCGACGCGAGAAACTATGTCACTGTCGCAAAAATCAACGTAATTTCGAGTAGACGCGTCGTTAGTCAATTTGCGCTAAATAATTTAACTTCATATGTTACGTGCTGTGCTGACTCGCGTCTCACGCGTTAGACGTGTCTCAATTTGCGCCTTATTTTATGTTAGAAAGGCGCAAATTGAGATGCGTGCATCGTGTGTGACGCGACTAGGGTTGCCATTTTTTAGAAAACCAAAAGCGGGAGATCATTGTCATAGAGTAAAAAAGAGTTTTTTTCTTGCGCATTCGCCATTTCACCGTTAATTTAGAAATTTTATTACTTTCCTGTATCCGCGAACAATACCAAACACTGCCAGGAATAATACCAAGCGCCGCGCCGCTGCGTATTAAAGCTAAATTAATAAACACGTGGTTCCGTTTTTGAAACCGATCACTGTGTTTATAGAGACATTTTGCACCTCTTAAAATCACAGACGTTTTTGGCCTCCTTATGGTTATCGTTATTAAACATAACAATTACGGCAGCAGCTTAAGGCAGAGATTTTGCAGTCTCTTTTAAGAAATTTATCTTGCGTCTGCGCTTTCGACACATAACCTTATTTTTGCCTGTGGTTCACCGATTTTAAGCCTGATTTATAGTTTCAGTAACGTAAGACTTAAGACTTAACGTTAAGCCGTAAGAAAAATGAGCATGTGACAAGTAACCTGATAATTTATAGTGCCAAAAACTTAAGCAGTAAGAATTAAGCCGTAAGACGTAAGAAGTAAGAAATGGTTTATTTTTATTTCTTAAGTCTTAAGTCTTACGGCTCGGTTGACATCGGTCGTTTTCGCCGATAATCGGCAGCCTCATGTTTACATTTTTGGTTATTTATGGGCCATTTTACATTAAATTTTATTTTTGTTGTCGTTGATGTCCTTTGTAAACAGCATAGACCCAATCTACCTAAATTATATTTTATAAAATACATTTTTAAAAATGACAACAACAATATTCATAACCTAAAAAAACTTAAGGAGATACTTTAAATTAAGGAACTATAAATTGACTTGTCATTACTGCTTACTTCTTACGTCTTAACGCTTAAGTTTTAAGTCTTAAGTCTTACGTTACTGAATCTATAAATCAGGCTTTAAAGTTAACGAACAATCAGTATTTACTTTTATTCTTCATAAGATATAAATTGATATTTAAATATATGCAAACACTTCTGTTGATTTCGTTTTTTAAAGTAGATGCAAACTATACAGTATAAGCAAAACACAAAAAGTAAGGTTAAGTTTGGTAGTAGAATAAAAAGCAAGTGTGCCAGATTGTAACATCTAAATTAATTACTGATTTAGAATATCCGTGAAAGTGCAAGTCCGTTTGAATTTCTAAACACTATTTGATTTTTATTACTGCTACAGATTTTTCGCTAATTAGAGCCTTTGTATAAATGATATTTTAATTAGTACGGCAATAAAATTTTAACCTTTTAAATAATTGATATTAAAATTTCTACAATCCGGAACCACGCAGTTTAACAAAAACGATAACGATAAGCTCTTCGGTATTCATCCGTAATTAAAGGAGTCCGGTATGGTTAATAACGATAACGGATCATGTTTGCGTTACTGCGCAGTCTCAGAATAACGTTAACCACAACGGAATTGCAAAATAAGGGGTGCAAAATGTCTCTAATGTCCGCGCCGGTGATTTACCGGAAGCGCTGTTGTCAGATTGTTTATAGTAAATTATTACATAGTATAGTGACTTTTTTTATTTAATTTTTTTAAATTTTAATCTGATAGTAGGTAATGTTTGAAAAGCGGGAGTTTTTACTATTTTGTCGGGAGGCGGGAGATAAGTCAGAAAAGCGGGAGACTCCCGCCCAAATCGGGAGGGTTGGCAACCCTAGACGCGACACAGTACATCGCGTACTTTTGTAACTTTATAAAATTAAATTATACAACGCGTCACAACTTGCTTTTGTACTAGTGGCACAGTTTCTTTTTACCTTAATTACAAAAAAAACAGCCTATAACAATAGGGTCATGTTAAAATTATTATTGTTTATAGCGAAAACACCTATCTAATTTAGATTAAAAAATTTAATTTAATTATAGCAATTGTTTGGTTCTAAATCAGACATTTACGAGGCGGTCGGTTGTGACACACGCGTCTCAATATGCGGAGAACCAGGCAACCCGTGTGACATGTTCGAGTTGTGTCTCCCTAGTTGCGTCAACTCGGACGCGCTATACGAGTCACAGCACAGCGCCCCCTTTTGTAACTTAATGAACTGAAATTATATAGCACAAATTGAGTAGCAAGACAACGTGACACAAGTCAAGTCTAGTCGAGCACGCGTTGCTTTTGTGGTGTAATTAGTTGTAATTTAAAAGTGTTCACTTCTTTTCCTCTCCGATGAAATATACATATTAGATGATTTAAATATATTTTTACCAAAAATAATAATAATACATCTTTGTCAGTGGCATCTGTTCCAGATTAAGAACTTAAGTTTAATAATAACAATTACTGTTTTGTTTAAAATCGGACATTTTCCGTGGCGGTTGGTCGCGGCCACAGAACTGTAAAGAACTAAAGTTCTGTGGTCGCGGCACACGCTACTGAAGATGCGGATTACCAAGGGGCACGTGAAGAACGTTCGAGTCGTGTCTCCTCATTCATGTCACCTCGCACGCGCTATACGTGTCTTAATTTGCGCTTTGACTAAGGCAGCACACTTTTATATTTTAATAAAATTAAATTATACAGCGCAAATCGACTGGCTATTTTAAAACGCGTTAATTTTTGTGGTAGTGGCAGAGTGTCTAGTTAAACGCGTCATAATTTGCGGCTTGCCTTAAGCTGCGTCCAGACTTGCAACAATTCGCTAAACTTCCGTCTAAATAAACCAACCAACCAAAAAACAGACAAGCTCTGAATCACCGCCGAATAATTTCCCAATTTCTTGGAACGACGTGAATTCCGTCCACGTCTACGTCCGCGCTATGTAGAGCGCTTTTCGCGCGGCGAATTGTTGCAAGTCTGGTCTGGACACAGCATTACAGTAATACGAAGATGCTTTAGTCAAGCATCGCTGCTATTCTTGTCCAAAACCGCTCTAACATAAACACAGTTGCACAAATATTCTTTGCCCCTTAAGTATTAGGTACTATGGTTGTAAACTTTTTAGAAGTTTAACACATTTCTCTCCATATATAAATGTCCAAGTACAAAAATGCAGATTTGCATTAAACAGCACCTATTTGAAAATACTGTTATACCACCATGAATGTTATACAGACACCTAGTACTTTTAAATACGCCTGGGTAAAGCCAACTAGACAGGGCATACAGACACTAAAAAAGCATTTAACTTACCAAAATAAATGTCCTCTTCTAACCAGTTTGGGAACTTCCTCTTGGGTAACACTGTCACGTCAACTTTCCCAGGTAAGTCAAATTTAGTTGAATTTAGAGAAAAGGAAATTGTTTCCCCTGAAAGGTTTTTATTTTTTATTGTAGATAAGCTCTATCTAGTTTTCAATGCCGTTTATATGTTATTTTTTAAGATTTTAAATATTCTGTTCAGTAATATTTTTATACTACAGATGTTGATAAATAAAAAGTTTAATCAATTTAATTTATTAACAATTAGGTATTAGCTTTTCTTTAAAAGCTTACAGTGCTGTTATCCTGAAATAAGTCGGTTAATAAATAATTTGATCTTCAATTTTTTTTAAAACCATTTAGTATCTAATATGCACGTATATATAGCTTTCTAATGGGGTTTTGACATCCAAAAAAATTTGGTATGAAAAATTTTTGAAGAGAAAAAATGGTTCTTGCTTTTAAAAAACTTGTCATTTTACTAATTTTTCGGCCTCAACATATAAACAATTTTGTTCTATTAGAAAAAAAGTAGTAACCTTCTAGGCACTTCTCTTAATTTTAGTTATAACTCGCCCTGTAATTGAAGTAAAATTTTGTATTTATTAGTTTTAAGCATGCGACCAGTTTTCCCAAAATTTCATTTAAAAATTCAAAAATGTTTGATCCATTTGTCCTCTTGTAACACCCATCCTGCGACACACTGTATATTAAAAGTTTATTATTTTCTTTAGTGTGCCAAATATTTTACACTATAGAGGGAATATTAATTTTTAAAATTCTCTATACACAGGCTTTTTTAATTACTTACTAATGTTCTTCCCAAAGGTTTTGATTTTTAAGCCTAAGTTATTTATTCTATTGCATACTATATCACTGATTTTAAAAATATAGTTTTAATATTTTTACGGCTAAATGTTGGTTACACACTATGCACACCATATATTAATAATAGACTTAAACATTTTTTAAAGAGTAGGTCCTGAATAAAATATTCTAGGGTTAACCACAAATATGGCATTTTTTATTTGATAAAGTATTATAAATCAATACGTGGTCAAACTTAAGATTTAAAAGTATATCAAGACCCAGTAGCCAAAACAACTTTTAATGCAACACTAAACCGAGGGTTTGTAGGTTATACTGTTACAAATTCTTATTTTAAATATTACCTTACAGTATTTTTAGTTTATTATATTCGACATCCATATTAAAAACGAAGTACAAAGAATGTAAACATCTTATGGTTTTTATTATATCGTAGTTTTTTTGTTTAAAATTAAATTAAACAGACTTTCTAAAATTAAAAATTTTATCCTAGCAGCTTTAAAAAAACAAAAAGTTATAAAATATTTTAGTGTTGAATTTTTTAAACATACCATTTGCATTTTTAACTCCAGGAAGACCAAGGAAAACATTGTCCTAAAAAAATTAATTTGGTCAATAATAATAGTAAAAAAAATAATTATGGCATTTGTGAACGTCGGGCGGATTGCCCACCAATAATAGATTAAACACAAAAATATAGCTCATATATGTACAAGTACATTTACCGCACAAACCTTTTAAAATATTAGAGAATTATTTCACAGTGAAATAAGGCCAGGCACTAATAATACCGGCCTTATTTTGACATCTGAGCTTGCGCAAATGCTGGTAGGATAACGACTTCCTTAATAAGTATAGTGTCTGGCTTTATTAATGTCGGTTTTAGGTCGTGCCTTATTTTCGTCTTATTTTAACTTGGGTACTGTTCGTCTAACCGAAGAAAACCTACTATAATTTTTCCCTTTTTTTAGGTTAATGGTACTGTTAACATGACTTGCAATAACTCTAAATTATGGGTACAAGCACTATTTAAATAACGCCGGTATTAATAATTCCTGAGCCTAATAAGACAACTTGCAATAATTCTTTATTAGCTAACGATCGTATACCAACCACGGATAATGCATGTGTTGCGCGACACGTTCGTCACAAAAGTAGGCAAGGTAAATTGAGCGCTCCTGCTAAATTTATCGTCTTTGGTTTAATTAATCACTGGTTGACGATCCAGGCCTAAATGAAATTGAGCACTTCTGTTAAATTTATTACCTTTGGTTTAATGTATCACTGGTTGACAAACCGCCTTAAATATGTATAGCATATATTTCGTTATTATAGGAAAAAAACCTATTAAACAATAAGAAAACAGAGGATAAATTACAAAAAGATGATGTAAAATAAAATAGGACCCATTAACTTTTGTACCCTAATTAAAAAAAAATGGGTATTCATAGTTAATAATGTTTAACTCCATCAATTTCTTAGTAAAATTGGATTTTTTCCCATTTTAGGCAAAGCGCAAATTAAGACCCGTAAAACTCGTTGGACGCGACACAGCACAGCGCGTACTTTTGAAACTTAATAAAATCAAATTATACCTTAAATTAGTTAAATTTTGTGACCAAAAAGTTTAGTTTGTTATTTAAATCTATCAGTAATTTATTTAATACAGCATAATATTAAAGCCGGCCCTGCTAAGTAAATATTTACAAATTAGGTTTTGTAAGCTGCGCAAGCGCTTCTACACTCTACCGACGCACCACACTGACGTCAAAACAGTAACACAGAAATTAGAAATAAATTGTTCAAAATGGTTAAGAATTTTTTTTACGCAACTTGGTATGGTGGCAGCTTGGGAGGGTTATATTTTGGGACAAATATGAATAGAAAAACAAGACTAGTACTATGACTTTAAAAATATTAACACTATACTAAAATACTTGCAGGGATATTTGAAATACCCTACAGAAACCGTGTTTCTTTTTTTGAAAAATTTTATGTCAAGATTAGTAACCAATTAAGATTCCCTTATTCTGATCTGTTGCGCGGCGATAAAAAATGGTAGGAAATGTGAAATATATAATGGTGGAAACTTTTACCAGCTAAAAATTTAAAATTATATAATTTTTATTTAGGGCCTAAACAAAGGACCATTTCTCTAAATAATGGGATGCGCAATGCTGACTAGATATAGTTTGGTGGACATTTTTGAAATGGATCATTTTATACTAAATCATATAAAAAGAAAATATTTAAATTAGAAAATAAAAAATAAACGGTTGTTGTATATTTTTATTATTATTTTAAGCTTTGCCAAAGTGGAAAAAAGATGTATTTTGGGCAGTATATAAAATTTAATTTAAACAATAAAAAAGTTAAAATATTATGGATATTTAAAACCATTTTTTTATTAGAATTTATTTAGGTAGAAGTTATTTTATTATTGAGACAAATAAGATTTAAAATATTTTTTTTAATGAGATAATTTTTTGTTTAAAAAAATCGGGCATGTATCGATCTTGTTCTTACCTTGTTGTAAAAAGAAATATCAAATCCAAACATAGCATACCCATAATCATAGTAACCTTTAAAATTGTTGTTCGGAAGAAACTGTTTTGAGGTGGCTATAAAAAAATAGATATTAGCATATGAGTTCCGATCAAAGACCAAGCAACTTATTAACTCTTAATTAGTCGCGCGGTGTATTTTGTACACCAATCCTAAAAAGGACATCACCAGTTTGCTTTAAAAAACCGATTTCTTTTACTACGAATCCATGTATCTTAGCAGAAGGATGTCGCTGATGTGCTGTGGCCTACTTGAAAATAGTATTTAGTTGTGACAATATCGATATTTGTTTGTAAACGGTGCTTAAAATACACCGCGCGACTAGTATTAACGTAAGTATTATTCGACGCAGTATTTTATCTTTTTTAACTTTCTGTTTATAAAATTGAAATAGTTATTCAAAATGTGATACCAATACATATTTAACTTTAGCCTTCCAGTGACCAAAGACGAGTTGTAAGTTCTCAAAAAGTTGACATTACCAAGTTTACACGAGCGCTAAATGCGCATTATCTTAAAATTCGTTGTAACAAAAATACACTTTCAATTGTGTTTATACGACAATTAAAAATGTGGTTTATCCGTTGACGTTAATCAGCTGTTTGGCCGTTGCCAACCGAAATTTTATTCAGCCAAATACTACCTTTTTATTTTAGGACTTGCTAAAGTTTTGTAAGTGTTCCTTGGTTTTGTTTTTCGTATAATTTAAATATATTTTAACAAAAAGAAAATAAAGAACAAGTTTATTTTAAGTTTTAAGGTTATTAAAAACAATAAACACGATGTTTGGTTGGTAGCACTGACAGATAATACGTATTGGCGTTTACACGACGTTTAAATCCGGTTGTAAACTGGATAATACACATATTTAATACGGTTTTAATTAATTCGGTTTTTGATTTTTAAAACGTTTTAGGGGTGTTTACACATGCGATTTAGTTAAATTCGTATTTCTGTAATGTGCATTAGCGAGCGAGCTCGTCGCGATGAGACACACTCGGGACGCTTTCGCGACATTCACGCACCTCGATCCGTCGATTGTCGGTTTTTTTCAACATCAAAGCAGATTTCGTCCGCAATATTGTTTTAGTGTGGACGTATTTACGTTAATGCATGATTTGGACAAATGTTGTTATTATGGCTTTGCTGTTTAGAAGCCTACAGAAGTTGGAACCGATATCCATCTTTCTACCCTGTACTCTAAACCAACCATTCTGGTGACTATGTCTGAATGCATGTTAATGACGAAAAGAAAATGCGCTACTTTTTATCGTCGTGCAAAACCTTATCAAAAAAGAAAAACATTGGATTAAACATTTGTATCAAAATAAAAACAATTTGATGGCGTAAAGTTATTATACCGTGCCATCCGGATGAAAGTACTTGGGCACTTCAAAATTTTTTTATGCATGCCTAAAAATGCACATTTGTAGATTTTAATCAAATTAAGATTGGACCAAAAATTATCAAAAAGGACACTACGCTTAGAGAAGCCATATCCGGGAAGGAAAAGGTTAGCTGTCACATTACGTTTTATGGCTACTGGAGATTCATATACAAGCCTTCAATATCTTTTTAAAATATCCAAACAAAGCATATCATTGATAGTTCAGAAGTATGCAGTGCTTTAATTGACGTTTAAAAAGATTATGTAAAGGTAATGTGGTAATAAAACTTAATTTTTATTTTTAAAATTTATTATCTTTCAAAAACAACAACTGTAAGGCGAAACTTTAATAAACACTGAATTTTCATTCGAAATAATACGTATAACATTTTACGATTTCTTCCAAGCATCATTCTTTTGTTTTTATGAAAATGCCACTTATCGCTTGATCCCATAAAAGTCTTTATTTTTGATATTCTTGTATCAAAGAAGAACATCCTCTTTATTTAAATTTATCTTTTACAAAATATAAATAATTGGCGAAAAAATATAAACAAATCCAGAATATCAAAATAGTATGCAACGCATAAGATCACACACGTTTTGAGCGCGAATGCGCGACACACAACGTAAATTGAACGTGGGTGAACGTGAAATTTGCGCCGCAAATATTTGCGCCGAATTCTAGATTCAACCAAGTTAAACATTTTTAACGAAAAAATATATAGCACTAAACACTTTATTTGAGCACATATTTGCAAAAGTAGCGTTAAAACTCCCAACTTCTATTGGTGCTTTAAATACACCGCGCGACCAATTACGGTAAAACTCTGGGCGCGCCTAATTACGGGTTAAGCAAAATACAGGTTGCTACAAATTCTTGAACCACCTCGGATCTCGGAAACGGTAAAGCCTCCTCATCTAATGCTTTGGTCTTTCTGCCGGTGGTAAAAACATAATATCATACCATATTGATAAAAATAAATCAAATAAGGTCGAGGTGAGTGAGGATACTTGCAAAATTAGAAGTTAATCCAGGCACATTTAAGCCTGTTAGGAGTGGGTGGTACACACCTAAAAGTGTAGACCCATAAAAGTATTTTTTCCTGAGTCAAGTTTTGTGACTTCTTGTCTAAAAAATAAATCATAAATTGAAAGATTTACAGATTGGTTTGGGGCCGATCTCCAGGCCATTTTGGAAAGAACACCTTAATAAATTGCTCTCCGAGCTTAAGAAACAGAACTGAATCGAAGGAAGATCTTGCCATCGTTACAGACTTGTAACTGTGTGTACTGTGTTCCATACAGTAAATTATTGTCTAATTTTTTTACCACTTTAGTTATATTTACAAAATTCGGTATTTAAGTATTTTAAGGCACGTCTTATTGATTAGAGGTATCAACATTGTGTCTAAATTTTAAAAATATGCGGTATTATTATATCTCGGTAACTTATAAGATATAATTTTGAAAATTAAACATAGGATTTTTTTTTTGAGACACCCTGTACGTTTTGTAATCGTTAATTTATGTTGGTTTCAAGGAGTTTTAAAATATACAGAATATTTCCTAGTTGTCGTTAAAAGTATTTCTTCATAAGGTAATTTTATGAAAAAAAGAAAAAGCTCGGCTTTTTTCTGTACAGTCCAGATTATACAATTTAGCTGATTTGATTTGTTTATTTTTTTTTTTTTAATTTAAGCTACGTAAAGATACTAAGAAACAAAAAACTGTACTATTTTTTTAAACACTAAAATTAGATAAACTAAATGTGTTATTTTCCTGAAGATCCTGTAAAGAATATTTTAATGGTGATTCTGGTAATAATATACAGGGTAGGGCAAAAGTATACATATTTAATGGATTACCCTGTATGTTATATATTCATTAAAAAATCTCTTTAAGGGCCAATACCACATTACACCTTTCCTGCTTAATTTTGAAAAATATAAAGGTAAAGGTTTATAAAGTACTCGTCAAAAAAAAATGGTGTGCCCATTTCATTTATTTTTTTTTCCAGATGGCGCTTACCAATCATTTGAAAATTATAATCTGTCAATTTACTCTAAAATTTATGTACTATTTTATATCCCAAAGTTTTCATTTTTTAAAAAATATCCTTTTAAAAAATTAAAAAAATGGTGAACATTAAGTATGTATGTATAATAAAGAATTATACAATTGGCCATTTAAAACATCTAATTTTGGGCACTCCAAGTTATTTAAGGAAAAACGCTCGGACCTGAAAATATATCTCCCAAAATTTAATATAGAAAGGAATTACGTGGTCTCCTGATTAAAACGGCCAAGTTTGAAGACGCAGATATTTCCGGTTGATATAACAGCTTCTCAACATTTGGATTCTAATTCTTTTAGGGTATACTTAATATTAAATTTACAGTGAAGAGCACCTAACAGAATACGATAAGGGTTGAGACGATCTTTAAAAAAATGAGATAATAATTAATCTTTGTGGCTCACCCAGCTAATTTTAGGGGCGAATCACACCTGCATAGATAGATATATATATATATATATATATATATATATATATATATATATATACTTTATATATATACTAACATATATCCTTACGTCTGTTTAAGATGTGTGTGGACATATTATTCTGCCTCGAAACGTTGTGTGAATAATAAAATAAAGACACAATGGAAGTCTGTAATTTCTTTAAGCATCACTCATATCTGCCTTAGTTTTATGTTACCTTGTTCTTGCAGTTTTACAATGTTACACCTTAAAAAATAAAAATAGAGTTTTTACACGCTGTTATATCGACGATAATAATGGCAGGAGTCTTTAAACTGGCTATTTTGGTCTGTAAACACTTGGTCTAAGAGACACGTTTTTACTATAACTCTACTTTTTTTATTATTTTAGACTTTGGGGGGTAAGTCATAACGTCCTTAACCCACTGCTAGGTGGTTTTGCAGGGGTAAAAGTGGCAAAAAATGTTTTACCCTAAAATCAAAAGTTGACGTGTTTATGGTCTAGTGAGCCAGCAAAAGATTTTCCGTGACCAATTTCCTCTCAGTCCCATAACTTTCGTCACATTTAATATTATAGGTGACATCGATATTTCTTTCTATATATGCAGCTTCCTGGACTGTTAATTAAGGGTGGTACATTTTTTTTAGGTTTAAATGTTTTTGCTTAACTGATCTATGAGAACAAACCTAAAAATCAATAAATAAATAGTTGTACCACTTTGTCAAAGTATAACTGAAATACGAGCCTCAGCAGGACCACAAACACTACGCTAAGGGAAGTATTTTAGTGCACTTTCAAAGTGCTCTGTATTTTTAACATACCGGGTGATGCATCGCCGGGAGGGACATATGAAATCACATGTAATTTTTAATGGGGTCAATTATTGGCTCCTCTAATTATTTTAGAGAAAATTCTATTGAGTTTATTGAAGAACATGCAAATCTACGTCCATGGTAAAAACTTTAGATTTTTTCAGTTAACCCGTTTGCTAGTTAGATGCTAATATATTTTTAAAAATTATTACATTATTATCACCTCGTACTTATGAACAACAATAAAAATACTTCAGTTTAGCGTGACATAACGTTGTCATTTTGAAATTTAGTGCTTTATTATTATCAAAAAACTACGCTAACTGGTATTTTTATTGTTGTTCATAAATATGAGGCGATAATATGTAACAATTTTTAAAAATATATTAGCATCTAACTAGCGGAGTTAACCGAAAAATCTAAAGATTTTTACCATGTACGTAGATTTGCATGTCTTCAATAAACTTCAATAAGAATTTCTAATAAAATAGTGGGGGGCAATAATTGACCCCATTAAAAGTTACATGGGATTTCCTATGTCCCGCCCGGCGATGCATCACCGTATATTTTTATTTGATTTAATTAGCGATGCAATTTCAAATGTATTTTACTAAACCTCGGTTACTACAATAAAATAGGTTATAGTTTCATGATAATAATAAACACAGCCCCACAAAAAATGAAAGCCTTTACACAAGAATCAGACATATGTACTCTATATTTTTCGACGCTGAATCCGAATCCGAGCTCAGAAATGGCCTACACGTCTGAATTGGCCACTGAGGCCTCTAGAGCCCTAAAACGGTTCCGGAATAAGGCGGGGTCGAGGTGCATTCTGATCCCAAAGCCGGAATTGTTCTCGGCTAACTAAAATTGCCTGTTGGGCCGGAGAAATGACCCCTTAGGGGCCGAAAATCATGTTTCAGAAGTAGCAATCCCAACAGTGATATTTTTATGTACATACGTATATTTGAATTTTGGACCTTACATTATGCGCGAAAAGTTTATAGCTCGTTGAAACTCTTTGTTTGGGACCGAAAATGACCCCTAGGGGCCTGAAAATAGATTTTTAGACTTAAAAAATAGTACAGTGGGATTTTTATGTATTTCTTTATTTTGGAACATATTCTATGCTTAAAAAGCTTTTGCCCAGCTGAAATTCCCAGTTTGGGACCGGGAAAATGACCTCTTAGAAGCCGGAAAATCGCGGTTTCGACTTCCTAATCGTGACATTTTTAGTACGTAAATTAAAAGTAAACAAAAATGTTTTTGGTTGTGTTCCCGTCCCTAAGAATAATTTTCGGTCCCAAACTAGTATTTTCAGCTGGCTATAAACTTTTAGAGCAAAGAATTAGTTTCAAAATTTAGAAATACATAAAATCCTACTGTTGTGATTGCTAACTCAAAAAATTATTTTCCGGCCCTAAGGGTTTATTTTCGGTCCAAAGTTAAAATTTTAACAGGCCATTAACTTTTTGCGTAGTGTGATGTCCAGAATTCAAATGAACACATGCGATCGCTACGTCTGGCACACGATTTTTCAGGCCCCTAAGAGCTGATTTTGACCCAAACAGAAAATTTTAGTTAGCCGTAGACCTGTCGAGCACAAAATAGGAATGCACATCGGACATCGGATTTTTAATTGCTCGTCACCTCACAGTTGGCAATGGCAAACCACTATGTAGTACCCAAGCAGCAAGCTGACGTCTTATTTGGCGTCTCGTTTTGAGTCATTTTTTGGTCACATTTTGGTCAGCAAAGACGTCATAAGATGACGACAAAATGACGTTAAATTGACCTCCCTAAGTCACAGACAAAAAGACGTCCCGGTGACGTCATCGACGTCTTTAAGATGACTAAAAATTGACGCATATACTATTTTTTTAAAGCTAAAATGATACGATATTTTATTTGAAAATTGAAATAGGAAAAACCCCTTACGCTTGCAATTTCCTTGCACTGCAAGGTCGCATCTCTCGGGGACACTGTCCAACCTGGAGATGCAGATTTGCCACTGCCGAACATATTTTCTTCAAAGCTAATTGAGATCACCAACCGCAGGCGGGTCTCTGACTATTTTGGTCTCATCGGTACGGTGTAGGCGATAAAAGCGAAGATATTGAATAAACGTAGTAGTTTATTGTCCATTGCGCCATCTATCGGTAGAGCTTTTTCCTATTTCACTTTATAAAATTATGTAGTCTTATTTTTCTGTTATATGATATTTCGGTTGGATTTTGACACGAATTATCGCAATACCACAAAATTTTTCTGGCGGGTTTTCTAAACATGACGTCATTAGATTTTAAGTGAGCTAGTCGATCGTCAAAAACACGTCATTAAAATGATTGCTAATTTTGGTCTGATGACGTCCTATGACCAAAAATGAATTGAAAATAACGTCATAATGACGTCAGCTTGCTGCTTGGGGTATTCTGCCATTCCTAGTTAGTAGTTATTTAAAAATAACGATCGTGGTGTCTAAAAGGTGCTGTAAAATGCAAAAATAGTATGTTTTAGTGCTTGCATAACGTTGACGGAACACGACAATAATGGGTTAAACATATAGTAACCCGGCTCTTACGGTACACGGGTATTTAGGCATACGCCTTCGTGAGATGTCATAAAGATAAAAATGTAGGACCATTTCTGAGCTCGGATTCGGATTCAGCGTCAAAAAATACATGAGATATATAAGTAAATCCTATTTTTTATTTTTTTGAATTTATGAAATATGCACTTAAAAAAAAAGGTGTAAAGTTAAAAAAAGTTCTAAATAAGTATTTTTTCGTTTGACACTGCCACAAATGATCCGTTTAGAACGTTCTCACCATCCACAAAAGCTCCACTCAAAAAATCACCATTTGGAACATCAGCGTTAAATGGATCTTTCTAAAATATATAATGCAAATTAAAATAATATCTACATAAATAAACGAGTATTTCAAGTGACGCGAGCAGTTTTTAAGATAAATACCATAGTGCAGAGTATGCTGCAGAACTTTTTTAGGGAGAAAAATGAAACTGTTGTTTTTTGTGCAAACAGTTTTATTTCTTGCCCTATAATTTTATAAACAGCAACACCCTTTTCAACTTTTTTTAGTACAAATATTTAGTTTAGTTAGTTATATAATTAATAAAATTATGCTTTTCATGCACAGCTCATCAAAAAATATCATACATAAAATAAACATGCGTCAGTCTCACCTCAACACTCTTGCTAAATTGATCATTTCAAGGCGTCTATACCAGGTTATACACGGTCATGCAACTTAAAACGCATTTGCATGAAAGCAAATGTCAAATGAAGCTTTTGATACACGATTCAGATGTACCTGTCAGTTCAGCGTCCAGTTTTGGCAGGTGGTGGTGTGAATCAACTTGAAAATAAGCATGGAATTCAGCGAAGGTTTTTATTTTGTGTCAATGTATTCGTACTTTCAAAAGCATGGATAACGCCTTGGTACATATGTATAAAATCACGCAATACATCTTTCTGGAGCCATTTTGTTAACTCAAAACCAAAGCAATATAACCCCGTAAACGACGTTTCTAAACTGAAGCATTAACTGACAGGTCCTACACATGCACAAGTTTTGCGGACGCGCACCCAGAAAAATCAAACTCGTACATCGAGGTCACATGCCAAGCCAGATGTGGCAGCTTTTTAATACACACGGTCAAATTTGCGCTTGCGAACCTTGGCTTTTGACAGATCGTGGCAGATTTTGCACCCCACTGTATACGCCGGGTTATTAGCATAGAAGTAAGGAAATTATCCGTAGGTACGTTACTTTATACTGACTAGGCAGTGAATGGTAGAGTATAGCCTCCAGTGGCGAAAATGCTTGAGCGTCACGCACCCAGGGCTTGAAGCGCTTGATCTGCCACAAAGTTAGTCACTGGAACGCATCCTTAGGACATAGAAAAGAGAGCACCTTAAAGGTATTTTAAAAATGTCGTTTTTTTAACCTTTCTTGGCTTTATAATAATAATCTTTTTTAATATCTAATTCCATTTTAAACAAATAATTTTAAAAAATCCATCCTAACCATAAAAACACGTTTAAAGCACAAAAACCAAAGGGGCTGGTGCATGAGGGGCAAGGGGAAAGAAAAACCTAGTCCGTTTTTCTTCTTCAGGTGCATAACACTTTCCGTCACTGGAACGCAATAAAGTAGAACGAAATGCTCCTATTTGCACGTCGCTGGAGAAGCCACTATAATGTGCTGTTCAGACCTCAAGATAGCGGTTTATGTTGCTTAAATTGTTGTTTTTCATAGTTGAAAGGCTTTCAAACGTGTTTAAAAACAACACGTTTGTTGAAACAGTTTTATTGACTTGATCGCCATTATGGAGCTATTAAAAACTTTTTACAGAACATTGGCCTGATACACGTTTGCCAAATCACTGGTACTTGGTTGAAGGTGGCCAAAAGTTTAAAAAGACCGGTAGAGTTCAAGATGCAAAACGTAGCAGCCATGCCCCACTGATGCTCGTCATGGTAAAGTCCGTCGAAAACGTTGTTTGACCCATTGGTACGAACTTATTTTGCGAAAATGAAATAAAACCAACGTTTTGTAAAAAAGTTGTGTTTTGGTTTTTAAAATGTGCAATTGCCAACTAACTTATGCCCACCCTGTATGCCTCGGAAGTAATAATACAGATATTACAGGAATACAGATGGCGGTAAAGCTAACCATAGTCGCAATTGAATGAGAAAGGCAACACTACAGCGCAAATAAAATCCTTCAGTGTGTACTACCAAGGAGCAATCCATAGCCTTGGTCGTCGGCGATTACAAAATACATTTACTTTTCATGCAAGATGCACGGTTTCGCAATGACCGTGTGGTTCCATTTTTAAAAAATAGGAGCCTCCCGACAAATGACGGTAATTCCTCGAAGAGGTGTTGTTTGGCATTATGTTGAAACAGTCATATTCAGTTTTTTCCTATTTATGCTTAATTGTGGTTAAAATATATCCTATTACAAAATTAGAGGCATGAGTACACGTCGAGCAAGAGTTATTAGACAGACAAAAACCTTCATAAAAATGTATGTATGTTATTTGCATACATAAATAAATTGATCATAGAGAAAAATTGTAGAGAATGAAGTAACGTTGCTAAATTTTTTACAGAATGAATTTGGTTTTAGTTGCGTTAAATTTAAATATGATGCTTAGCATTTTCTACTGCAAAATAGCCCAAAACAAAAGAAGAAAGAGGCAAGTTTTTATTTTTTTACCTTTGGAAAACTCTATATTCGGCCTGGGTTAATGTATGGACTCTTAAAGCCTAAAGGATTGAAAAAAAATAATATTTAGTATTTAAAGGGCTTATTTGTTACAATATTTGGTCTCTTTTTCTACCATGGCACAGGCATATCACCCAGATATTTAATTCGTGGAGCATTTTAATACCACGTGTATTTTGCAGCTATTTAATAAAATAGTAATAGCCGATACTACTTATAGAGCGATATCATTTGTACTCCAGCAGCATAGGATAAGTGATTCTCTTGGTGCAAGCTGCCACTTCTTGACACTCTAAGTAGAATAAGTGCCACCTAAGTATTAATTGACAGCTTGCTACCAAATAAGTTTGTAAAAAAATTTATGAGGCATAGTCCAGCATTTAAAAATATCATAAAAAAATCATATAATCATAGGTTGGAAAACGCTTCGTTTTTCTTATACTTAAAATTCCTCGGTTTTTAATACGTTATATTACATTAATTATACCAATATAGCTAATACAGTCTACATCAACCAGCGCTAAAAATATTTTGAATTAAATATAAACTTAAAATTTAATACGATGTTTTTTTGAAAAATTATTATACTAAGATAAATCAAAATTAACGCTCTGATCATTGAAATAATTTTTACTTTAAAATTGGTTTCGGGTGTCCCTTTAAAAAAAAGTTTAGATGGTTTTAAGGAAAATTGGGGCCACTCGTGAAACATTTTATTAACCTGTATCACTTTTTTTTCATTTATTTTGCACAAAAATGACGCCAAAGTATTTTAATGGAATAATATTTCAAATAATAATTTTGGCTTTATATCTTTTTATCTTTCGATAGGCAAACAAAGAGCTATAGACACAAAAGTAGGCTATCAATTTCTGAAATTTGTCAACCCATCAAGAGAAAACACCTTTCAGTTTACAGTGTGGTCGAGCGAATTAGAATAGATTCATTAGAAATTCCGGTGGTTTGTTTTCAAGGGAAAACGTTGGAACATGTCGATTTTTGTTTTTAGCTGCTGGTGTTTTTATAGTAAAATCAGGCCCATACAGGGTGAACCACAAAGGCAACAACCATCAACTTTATGTTTTTAAATAGGGAACACCATTTTTTATACGTCTTTAGAATTTGACATCGAATTTTAACTATTTTTATGTAATGTATGTCATTGCATATATTAATAAACTACGCCTCTTTATAAATATTGTGGGAAATTAATTCTGAATTTCTCGATAAATGTTAGCTTTAGGTATAAGACATGGTACATGAAAATGGTTAGAATTCAATGCAGAATTTAAAAACGTGAAGAAAATAGATGTTTTAGTACAGGAAAATAAAGTTGATGGCCATTGCTACTTTGCGGGCAACACGCCTGTAGGTATACGTGATTTTACTATAGAAACACACCACCGCTACAAAATAAAATCGACGTATTTTAACGTTTTTTAAAGGATTAACGACTGAGTTTTACAAATGAATTTATTCCAACCTACTCGACCTTATCGGATAATAAAAAGTTATAAGACCAAAATTATTCTTTAAATGTTATTCTGCTCTGGTGTAAATTTTTTCAAAGTGAATAAAAAAAAGTTTAAAAAAATGTTACACGTGGAGCCTAATTTTCGTTAATAACACTTAATTTTTAGTCTTAGAAAAAAATTGACTAAGTCAAAATTAAAGATAATTTAATTTTAAACAAAAAAATATTTTTTGTGTGTGATAAACAGTTCTTTACATAAATAATAAAACCATTTGCACCCCTTTTCCAAGCATGGCGGCCGTTAGGAAACGGTGGCGACCCCAATAAACTAGAATGTAGCTTACTTTGACCTCCCATAACAACTCAAAATAATATGCGTCCTTCCCAAATTGTTACTCCCAAAGTAACATTTTAATGGACTATATTGTTTGTCACATAAATGATCATTTTTTCGCTATGTAGCCAAAAACTTTTGGATATTCTGTAAGAAACTTTGACTGAATGCATACATATGGTTTCATTTACCCAATAAATAAATCTGGGTATTTTTTAGACAATTTAATTTAGTAAATAATAGTCGTACAACTTATTTTTAAGAAAGTCCTAAAAAAGACCAGTTATAGAAAAATGGCCTAAAATGACATACTTTATAAAGTTGTGCTTATATTTTAAAAATAATAATGCAATTTATTATAAAAGTGCCTTTATAACTTAATCTTAGTCATTGGCATGTCTCAGAGTAATAAGATAAAAATGACACAATAGTTTAGGCTAAAATGGCATATACCTTAAACAGACGATTTTAAGGATTTTATAAAGTAAAAACATAAACACTAAATAAATTTAAAACTTATTTGTATTAAAAACATTTACCATTTATTATACATGGTAAATAATCTTGACTTTTTTAATATCACAACAAAGTTTAAGGAAAATATCTTCTTTCTAAGTGAGACTAAACCCATTCAGCATGAGCCCATTTTGAACAACCTTGGCGTTTTATATTTTACGAACCATCAGGAAAAAAAGTTTTTGACTTAAACGAACACGTTAAAATGGTATTTCATTTTACACTTATTACATGTATGTCATTTTACATAAAAACGACAATTTAGCAAACATTCTTCAATTTTGAGTCTACAAATATAAATATACCTATAGTATTATATTAACAAATAAATATAGCCAAATTATTGTGTTTAAATTAAAAACAAAAAAACAAAATTTGTAAGAAAACTATGTAACTTCGCAAAAATAAACAAATTCTAAATTGATAAGAATTATTTGGCGGTTGGTGAATTAAAAATTGAACTTGAAATGTCGTGCCAAAAAAATTAGAGAGACACCTGTACGGTAATTTCGATACTTACTGCAGTAATTATATTACACGTTTTAATCATGTTTAAGAGGCTACGCTGCTAAGGCGGGAAATTCAAAAATTATGAAGTCTGTCATTTTACCCGAATATGCCATTTTAGGCCAGTTCCTCCTTCTTTTTCTAAATTTTAGTACATAACAATGATTTGTATAGACTGGGTCGAAAAAAACTTCTTATTAAAATAAACCCTTATTATTATGTATTTATACTTACACTGGTATATTTCCTTTTGTAACAACAAAGAATATCCAAAATACCCGTCTTTTATGTTTTTATCACTGATTAAAAATAATTCCTTTGTGTTAAAACTATAACAATAGGCACATGAAAATAAAGTACAAATTATTAAAAGTTTTTCGCACATTTTAGCTACAAATAATAAATTTAAACTGTTTAAAAATCCATCGATTTTACTTTGTTCTGTATTATTTATGGTAATCTTTTATTGTAACCAACATTATTTAAAAATAAAAGACATATCAATTATTATATTTTCTATTTAACCACATATATTAGTCACATGTCTGTAATAAACTTTTGAAGAACAGAGGTATTTACAGAAAAATCAGTTGGTCTGTTTCGGTAAGTGACATTAACTGCTATTATTTTTTAAACATTTGATACTCTGGGTAAACTAAAAAAATAAACCAAATTACTTTTTATAATATTTAAATTTAAATTTTAACATGTCTACCAAATTTACAATTATATACCGAGTGTTTCTTAAAGGTTATGCCGCCCTTTAATTTTGCACCTTATTTTTGCAATTCCGTTGTGGTTAACGTTATTCTGAGACTGCGCAGTAACGCAAACATGATCCGTTATCGTTATTAACCATACCGGACTCCTTTAATTACGGATGAATACCGAAGAGCTTATCGTTATCGTTATCGTTATTGTTAAACTGCGTGGTTGCCGGATTGTAGAAATTTTAATATCAATTATTTAAAGGTTAAAATTTTAATGCCGTATTAATTAAAATATCATTTATACATAGGCTCTAATTAGCGAAAAATCTATAGCAGTAATAAAAATCAAATAGTGTTAAGAAATTAAAACGGACTTGCACTTTTACGGATATTCTAAATCAGTAATTAATTTAGATGTTACAATCTGGCACACTTGCTTTTTATTCTACTACCAAACCTAACCTTACTTTTTGTGTTTTGCTTATACTGTATTGTTTGCATCTACTTTAAAAAACGAAATCAACAGAAGTGTTTGCATATATTTAAATATCAATTTATATCTTATGAAGAATAAAAGTAAATACTGATTTTTCGTTAACTTTAAAATCGGTGAACCACAGGCAAAAATAAGGTTATGTGTCGAAAGCGCAGACGCAAGATAAATTTCTTAAAAGAGGCTGCAAAATCTCTGTCTAAAACTGCTGCCGTAATCGTTATGTTTAATAACGATAACCATAAGGAGGCCAAAAAACGTCTGTTATTTTAAGAGGTATGTTAATAAAGAAATTAAAAAACTATAATAACTTTTGATTAAAATTTATTGACTTTGGGTTTTTCCAGTCTATAAAAACTTTTTACTTATTTTTTATAAACTCTTATCATCTGTGATTTGGTCAATGCTTTAAAAAGTTACTAAAAAGTCTAGTTTATTGTATTTCATTACAAAGAGTTGTTTTATATTTTGTAGGTTTAGTAAGAAATAAGTGACATTTTGTGAAAATTGTATACAGGGTGTTTCTAAACAAATGCATGAAATTTTCGGAGGTGATTTTTCATCAAAAAATAATAATAAAACTTTATATGAACATATGTCCTAAACGTCTTAGTTTTTGAGATACGGAGTGTTAAAATTTTCAAAAAACCAAAAAATTTTGAAAACACTTATTTTAGTAAAAACTGTTATACTTACTGGATATAAACCTTATTTAAATAGGTATTTATTATTTTCGTTCTATAATTGCTAATTAAAAATTATAAAACCTAATTTTTAAAAGGAATAAATCCCGCAATGCTTCTTTTATGGTCTAAAAATATGCAATTAATATTATATAATATAAATTAACAAGATACAGAAAAAATTAGAAGACATAAAAGCAGTATTTTTATTTGCTTAACCTAAAGAAAGTACAAAAATTTTACACACATATACACAGTCAGTAGCGTACCGTTTTTTTGTTGAAAATAGTCCTTCAATTGCTTCTCCAGATGCCACTGGACTTACTAAATATCATTAAGTTAGTGATAAATTACCCCTTAATGTTATTAATAATATTACCAAATTAAAACAAAAGTGGGTAATGAATAGTTAGGATATTTAAAAAATATATGTTTTTTTTTTTTCAATTTTAACACCCTGAAGTCCAAAAAGTAAAACCTTTAAGACATAGGTTCATATAAAGTTATTTCCTTATTTCTTAATGAAAAATCACCTTTTAAAATTTCTCGCATTTGTTTAGAATCACCCTTTATATGTATTGGCTACTGTTGTGGGACATTAGTCTTGTTTGTCCTCAAAAAAAACTTATTTTTATAAAAAGAATAAAAATGGTCACTGGTGAATAGAAAATAGCGGCCTGCCCTCCTACCACCAGCAATCTGGATTCCAATCGAAGAAGAGCTGTCCGCCTTATTAATAATAATAAAAAAAGTTCAATCGGTTTCGTTAGGGGATATTCAAAGTTGGAATAAAAAAATATTTTATTTATAACTCTGGAACAGTATTAATAACATTTGGGCAACTAAATAACATTATACTTATGCTTTACTTTACGGGGCGATTCTCAACAGAAAATAAGAAAAAACTTTATATAAACATATGTCCTAGACGTCTTAGTTTTTGAACTACGGTGTGTTAAATATCAGAAAAAAATCTTTTATTTTAATTTTGACACCTCGTAGTTCAAAAACTAAGACGTTAAGGACATATGTTTATATAAAGTTATATGTTTATATAAAGTTTTTTCTTATTTTTTGTTGTAGAATCGTTTGGTTAAGTTTGTCGGTTGAGTTACTGGACACCCTGTATGTATGTAGGTAATTTGATTGAAATTGATTAAAACTTTGATGTTACCTTATTTTTTAAGTTTTTGATTGTCTATAAATGACTTTGCGATATCTGTCAAAATGAAAAAAAATATGTAAATAAATTTTAAGTTTTAGGTAAAGTGCCCTCTGGCAGTATTTAAAAACAAATACTTTTGTCTTAAAATTTTAGAATCTGCAAAGCTCGATTTGTGTGCCAAATATTAACTGGATTGGTTAAAAAATAAATGCAATATGGAGAAAAAACCAAAATAAAAATTGAACTTTGACGGCTTGTAACTCGAAAACGAATTACATTTTGAAAAAAATTATATGAAGCTATACCCTTATTTTGTCAAGTAGAATTACCCCTTTAAGTTTCGTGATCGATTTTTAAATCACCCTGTATAAAGGAACAAAGTAGCACCCATTAGGGTGCAAAAATAGTATTTAAGGTAATGATGATGTTAAAAAAAACAAATAATAATAATAAATAAGTCACACAGTACTATGCAAATATTTTGTGCTTAAAACTATATTAAAACAGTTAAAACAATATCTTACCCCCAATATTTTTCCTGGTCCAGTTTATCCTTGTACACCCTGTCAAAGAAGTGACACTAAAATTTAACAAACGTATTAATAAAACATTTTTAAAATCATTTAAATAAAATTAAATTTTTTATAATAATATAATATAACTGTTTTCGATTTATTTCTTTAAAAAATATGTATACATATTACAAATGTTTTTAAATTGATGATTGCCTAAAGGTACCCTTACACAGGTGGTATAAAACCCCGAAACTCTTGTATTTAAAATATTTTTCTATCTCAAACAATAAAGCGTTTAGGCCCCGTAAATATAACCAAACACCCTGTACATGTGTGCGAGTACCTTAAAGAACAATCCAAAAGACTGAGTTTTAAGGGATTAAATTTGCTTAAAACTAAACGGAATTTAAAAAAAATATATTTATATATTGGAAAATATAGTGGCGTACTTTGTTTTTTTTTATTTATATTAAACCCATCATGGACGACACTGGTGATTTTTTTCTTGTGTAGCAAAAAAGTGTCTTATAATGCAATAAAGACAGCTCCTAAATGTTTTAAAAGTACCTGAATTAGTATAAAAGTTATAAAATCGTAGTTTAAGAACTAGGAGGTTTAAGACAATATAAAGTTTTTTTCCAATTTTCATTGTAGAATGACCTATTAAAGTCTGTTGGCAAACTGGACCTCTAATATAATAATAAATTCATGAACCTCTTTGGAAGCGTAATTGCAACCTAACTTGTAATCTTACTTTTAATACCTATTAAATTGCTTACCTTATATAATGCAAACGATATTAACATTAGCAAAATGATACCAATTGTAGGTGCAAGCAGATAAACCCATAGTGGCACAACACGTATACCATGGACAAAAATTAAAAACATAGAAGAAGCATTTATTCTAAAAATATTAATTAAGTTAATGGCTGCTTAGATAAAAAGTACATTTTAAATTTTTGTTTTTAAAATTATATACCCTATGTAGACCTTGTACCATATGGCAATCTATCTATATATAAATTACCTGCCGGTTGAACTACTTTGAACAATTGTAGGAATAAACGCAATTAAATCTTTGGTAGTCAATTCACTCTTGTATTTAGAAACTAAAAAAATAAATGGGATCAAAAATAATAAGAAATAGTACTATAATAGTAATAATAATTAATACAATAAAATAAATATGTATTATTTAAAATGACGATTTACTCTTCATGAGTAAGACGTTGGGCAGTGGCAGCTCGCGGGTTTAAAAACAGGTGTAGTGCAGGAAGGGAAAAACGCCTTCACCATTTTAGCAAAATTAAAAATACTCAACTATCAAAAGTCTAAGTAAAAGTCTTGATATCTAAACTAACCTAAATTTGGTAATTTTCTAGAAAACTGCGGCAACTCCGATTTTAACGAAATTTGATATACAGTGGTTTTTGGGGGCGCTGATCACGAATCACTTTTTGGCGGAAACGTTTCGTTCTTGAGATACTCATCATCAGACTTGAAATTTAAACTAATCCCATTTTTTCAATATTCCCCCTTCTTTTTGCACACAATTCTTGATTTAAGGCTGAAGTGGCACACAATATTTGATTTTCACCTTTTAAAACCCCGTTTTTATGTATTTTACATTATTTTTGCATTAAATTGCATAGCTATACTTTGAATCATTTAAATCTCTATGTGTATGTATGGTTGCCGCATTATAAAAGAAATGCAATTTAAAGCAAAAATAATGTAAAAAACGTAGAAAAGCGGGGTTTTAAAAGGTGAAAATAAAATATTGTGTGACACTATAGCTTTAAATCAAGAATTGTGTGCAAAAGAAGGAGGAATATAGTAAAAATTAGCTTAGTTCAAATTTGAACTTTGATGATAAATATCTCGAGAAACGAAAATTTTCCGCCAAATAACCTTTCAGATTCGTGATCAGCGCCCCAAAAACCCCGTATACCAAATTTCGTTAAAATCGGTTGCCGCAGGTTTCTAGAAAATTACCCTAAATTTTATACACCAAATCAATCCTTCTATCTTTTAATGCAGCAAATGTATCAATTATATCTTCATAAAATGGTTGAGTTTTTATCAGTTCCTGTAGAAGCTCCTTTTAAATTGAAATATTGGCCAAAGATGAAAGTCTTTCTTGGGATATAGTGTTTCTTAAGAAAGTTTTTAAACGCTTAAGACAAGAAAAACTCCGTTTCACTAACCAGAATTAATAATCAAAATCCCGAGCACTAAAAAATACACCGCGGAAAAGTGCACTCCACCTAATGGATAATAGGGAATTATTGGAAGGTCTAGCAGTAATAAATTTAGCAGTATATTGACTTTACGCATGCTTAGTAGTGGTTTTAAATAAGGGAAACTTTATTAAAGTAACTGCTAGACTTTAATAGTGCCAAAATATAGTCGGTCGTTTCCCTTCCTTATTTTGACATTTGAAAACGAAATGAGTTTGAGGGTTAAAGTAATTTTTGTTTATTTTTAAATTTTGTGTTTAAAATATACTAAAAAGTTAGAACTTCTTTATTTGTAACTATACAAAACAAATAAATAAAATAGACTATAAATAATAACAAATAATATTTCAGTTTTAGGTTAAAAATAAGACAAGCATGTCATGTTGACCAATAACACTTCTTCACATAGGCGCGTTAATGTTTAGTAGTTTTATTTTATAGTTTCTTAAAACAGTCAGTGTGTAAAGGCGCTAAGGCTAGCGATTTACCAAGCAATATACCTGATACTACCACCCGCGATTCTGGCTGGCAGCAAGTACAGCGTTGTCATGGCAACGGAGCGTTAAAGCGTAAACAAAACCCCACATGAGGTGTATACTTCGGTGCTTTTTATATTTGCAATACACTTGATGATCGCGGATTGTGGTGTCGCGTTGTCGAAAGCGGAGGAAAGCGACTCGCGCCAGCGGTTAATTTATCTGCTAGATTTTCCATGGCGAATTTCTCAAATAAGGAATAGAAATAAGAAAAATTAATTAAATAATAGTAATATGTTTTTTTATGTTTTATTATTCATTTTTGGGGAAGTGGCACTTCACTTACTACACCTGAATAGCCGCCACTGACTTTGGGCCATATAAATAAAAAGAAGCAAATGCTTTTGCAGTCTAAAATTTATTTACGGATTTATTTATAAACATTTACAATTTTTTGGTTACGCCCAATTCATAAATTTTCACTGCCTCTGAAATTTATCATCAATATTTTCCTAGACAAAGTTTTTTTTTTAAATTGCCATAATATGCATAAAAAAGCAAATGCTTTACCTTATAAGTATAAGGTATAGAAGTATTTACTTTAAACATATAAATAAACTCAAGTATTTGCTTACAAGTACAGTATTTACATATAGAAAAATGATGCTGCTCTTTCGTAGCATAATATTTCTATACGCATCTACTCGCACTTGTAAGCAAATGTTCGACTTTATTTATACATTTTAAAGTAAATCCCTCTATACCTTATACTTATAAGCAAAAGCATTTGCTTTTTTATTCATATTATGGCAATTTAAAAAAACTGTGTCAATGAAAATATGGATGATAAATTTCAGAGGCAATGAAACTTATGAATTGGGCGTGACAAAAAAATGTAAATGTTTATAAATAAACTCGTTAATAAATTTTAGTCTGTTTTAATGTCTAAAAGTTTCCTTAATCGTAGAAGAGATACAAAGTTAACCCTATGGCGGATGGTTGTAAAAGTTATGTTTACCATTATTTAAGCATATATCGTATCAGCTTACTCAAATGGTTTACAGGCAATGCGTGAAAAGGGAATGTCTACCGCGTGTAGAATACCAACAGATAGAGATTAAATAAATTATTCCGGCTTGTAAACAAGGTGACTTACCGCATACGTCGATATGTAGACAAAAAATTCCAAAATATTATTTTCAAGGCAACTTGATGACAAATGTCTAATATGTGTAATAATGTGCTAAATATACAGGGTGTTTGAAAAATTTACGTTAGGATTTTGGTGGGTGATTCTGCATGAAAAATTAATGCAACAAACTTCTATACAATTTTTTCAAAAACTCAAAATTAACGGAGATACAGTGTGTTGAAAAAAAATTGTTTTTTTTTTCATAACTTTTATCTGTTAAAACTTTTAATACAATGTAATAACTTATGTAAACCAAAGCGTTTGTTTTAGGGCTTGCTTTGTTAATTTTGAACATTAGAATTTCTTATTAAACATACGTAAATGTGTAAAAAGTCGTTTTTCTCGGAAACCGTTCATTTTAATTAATGCAACAAGATGACCCTTTGGAAAAATATTTTGATGCTCTTTATTAATTTTATATTTAAATTTTTAAAATTATTGAACAAGAAAGTTCTAATTCATTTTTCTAAAGTGAAGGATTATTTGGGCCCTTTGGCATCTACTACTGGCATCAAATTATTAAGACAAATAAAAAGAATCACTAGTGATATTATGTGCAAAAATTGGCAAAAATCAGTGCACTAGAAAAAAGTTATAAAAAAATCTCGTTAATTTTGAGTTTTTGATAAAATTGTATAGAAGTTTGTTGCATTAATTTTTGGTGCAGAATCGTCCAAAGAAATCCTAACGCATAATTTCCGGGCACCATGTATAATAATATTACAGTTTTGCTATCTGCATTAGCACAGCATTGTTAAATACTCAATTATTAATAACAGAGCAATTTTAGTGTAATAAGACCGATACGATTTTTTCCCGAAATCCCTATCTCTCAACGCACTATGCATCAGTCCCGCTTTGTTGTTGCTTTACTAGCCTATATACCTTTTACTTAGCTAAATGATATATGGAAATTAAGGGTTTTATATTTTTAGTTTATGCACATATTTTCAATGTTTAAGTTATTTTTTACCAATAATATAAATAGGAAAATAATAAAAGATCTGAGAAATGATAAAGAAAAAAATATTTTGTACGAAAAAAAATCTTATTAAAATCATTTTAAAATTTTTGAGCCATTAATAACCAAACGAGTAGCTATAAAACAAAAAAAAGTATACGATTAAACATTATAGTAATATTTTTAATATTTTTTACCTAATAAATTTGATCTCGTTAATACTTTAATTTCAAAAATGGCAACTTGTGAGGAAGAAAATAGATATTCTCCTTTACATGTATATTTTAAACATTGGTCTGTAGTACCACAAGAAACAACAACAGTTCTGTTTAATGGTGTCCTAAATGTATCCAGAGTATTTATATCAGTTGTATCATGAGTGGTGGCTGATGAACAAAGTATTTGAGTGGTGTCAATGTTGCCCTAGAAGACACATAAAGGGTGATTTTTTAATGTTTTGTACAGTGCGTCCAATCTAACTTATCCACATTTTAAATGTCTATAACTTTTTTATTTTTTAACTTAAAAAAATAATTCCAAAACCAACTTGTACAGTAAATTATCAAGTTTTTTTCTGTTATAAAGATAACACAGAAAAAATGTATTAACAGAATATATTGACATAACTTACATTTTTTAAATGGGACACCCTGTATATTATACCACCATTAAAAAGGTCTTCTAAAGATCCTTACAAAAATACTACATTTGATATATCTATTTTTAATAGTTTCGGAAATATGACCATATAAATCTGAAAAATATTATATCCTTACCCTAATTCTAAAACCACCTAACTCCATTTTTAATAAAACATGCATTGCCATCTTTGGCCTTATAAAATAAGGCGAAAGATGGCGTTAAAATCACATTTTTTTATTAAATAATTAATTGTAAAACTACCCAATTCCAGTTTTTATAAAAACATTTGATTTTAATGCCATCTTTAGCCTTATTTTATAAGGCTAAAGATGGCCATACATGTTTTATTAAAAATGAGGTTAGGTGGTTTTACAATTAAGGTGACTATATGTAATTTCCACTATACGTACTTACAGGACTAAGTTTAGACTGTAGATATAATGGAAAATATATCTTTTATTTTTCAGATTTAAATTGTAAATTTCGAAAGATTGGACGCACTGTACAGGGTGGCTCGAATTCGACGCTCATCATTAGGATTTCGGAAACCGTAAGAGATACAGGATCGGTTAAATGGAGGCAAAGTTGCGCAATTTGATGCTCAGTAAAATGCCGTTTTGCGTTTTAAAAAATTCCGAGTACTTCCGAAGATATTCGAAAAAACCGGAATTTTCAATTTTGGTTTTATTGTTTCCTGGCTATATTTGTTAAGATAACTTAAAATGAAAAACACGTTTTCATGGCCACTTTTTCTGCTCTTTAATTCAGTGTGATTAAATATTGAATCTGAGATTTCGGCTTCTGGCGACCATCATCAACTTAATTTTTTTAAATACGGACCTGATATTTTTTCAATTTAATTAAATTCTTTCATCACTCTTAAAACACTATATATCGCCACTTTGATATTTGCCGACGTTTCGTACAGAAAATTCCATCGCCAGAATATTGCATATTTATTTTACCATAATACGGCCCTGAACTACATTTTTAGGTAAGAAGGTAAAAAAATAAACTTATTACATATTCGTAATCTTTTTATTGCAACTCATTGATATCTAACAGCGGAAATAACTTTATTAACCGAAAATTTCATGAATATTAGACATAAGAAACAAAAAGGTAGACAACAAATCAGCTTACATAAAGAATTTGTAATACTATCTTGATGCCCAGATTAAAAATAAACATAATTTAATCACTATTATATAACTAACTGATTTGTATAACTTATTTTCCTAATCTTTCCTTAAATGTTTTCCTTTTTAGTGGTCCTCTTTGTGTGTCTTTTTAAAGTCGCTCTGACAGACCCCAGGGCGTGAAGCGAGTGTCCCCGTCTTTTATGTAGATTAAACTCTTTTCTATTATTTTTGTTTTTAATTACTCTTAAATACTTGTGACTGGCTGTATGGCTAATGCCAAAAGCCAAAACTAAAAAAATAAAAAAAAAAGTGTTCAAAGAGATAACCTTTCGCCTCGATGCATTTTCTTGCTTTGCTTTGTATTTTTAATACAGCTCGATTAATTGTTCTCGCAGGAATGGCAACGACTTCCCTTATCAAATTTTGTCGTAGTACTTAAAGGTCGTGAAGTGCATTTTTAAATAAACGGTTCTTAAGATATCCCCAAAGGAAATAATCTAGGGGACTAAGATCTGGGCTCCAAGCGGGCCATCTTGCAAAACCATTTATTAGGAAATATATGGTAAAGGAATTGAGCTACTTCCCTTCCATTGTGGGCAGGAGCTCCGTGTTGCTGCCACCATATTTCTTGAAATACTGCCAAAGGTTGATTATCTAGGGCGTCTAAGACATCATTCCTAATCAAATTTAGATATCGTTCGGAAGTTAAGGTTAGGTTTTTACCTAAAAATGTAGTTTAAGGCCGTATTATGGTTAAATAAATATGCAATATTCTGGTGATGGAATTTTCTGTACAAAACGTCGGCAAATATCAAAGTGGCGATATATTGTGTTTTAAGAGTGATGAAAGGAAGGAAAATATCAGGTCCGTATTTAAAAAATTAAGTTGATGATGGTCGCCAGAAGCCGAAACGTCAGATTCAATATTTAATCACACTGAATTATAGAGCAGAAAAAGTGGCCATGAAAACGTGTGTTTCATTTTAAGTTATCTTAACAAATATAGCCAGGAAACAATAGAAACCAAAATTGAAAATTTTGGTTTTTCTCGAATATCTTCGGAAGTACTCGGAATTTTTTAAAACGCAAAACTGCATTTTATTGAGCATCAAATTGCGCAACTTTGCCTCTATTTAACCGATCCTGCATCTCTTACGGTTTCCGAAATCCCAATGATGAGCGTCGAATTCGAGCCACCCTGTACAGGAATTTTAAAACGCGCTACAGCTGCAGATATGTTAAAATGAGGAAAAATTGTAGTTTTTAGAGCTAAGATTAAAAAAATTTTTGTTTCTAAAAAAATATAAACTATATAAATTTAAAAAAAAAGTTTTTTCCAATTTTTTTCTTTTTTTTTATTGCTAATAGGATATTTAGTATACTAGTCTGTTTTTAAGCTACGGAATAAACATGCACTATTTTAAATGGAAAAATAATTGGCTATAACATTTTTAAAAAGGTCTTTTTAGGCCTTTACCGATGTACATTTTTTTTTATTATTTTATTAAGCCTAAACAATTAAATTAATTTGAATGACAATGATTTGTCTCTGTAGCTGTGGCGGTGTCGGAGATTCTTGTACTAAATATTAAAAAACCTCACCCTGTATAATTAAATAACGATCTAAATAATAAAGAGTTTACTTAATTAAACCATTAAAAATGTTTAATATGTATAATGTTAAACAGCATATTTTGCATATTTGATGTTCTGATTTTAAAAATAGTAAATTAATATAATTTTAACGACTACATCTTTATACAGCGTGTCTTCGGAAGTTCTTACCAAATGTGAAACTTCTTAAATGTTAATTTTACGAAAAAGAGTGCCTATTCGTAAAAAATCCTGTATAATGAGAGAATACTTTTTCACAAAAATATTTGTATGTTGGATGCACAGGGTGGTTAAAAAATAATTGTTTTTAAATTAATATACTGGGTATTTCTTAACTACGGTTCAAAACTTTAAAAAGTGATTTCTTACATTACTTTATAAAGATAAGTTCCTATAAACATATTATGTCGGGAGTGACTTAGTTTCTGAGATACAGTGCGTTAAAGTTTTTATAAACTCGGTATTTATTAAATATCTTAAATACCCTTAACCGTTTGTTTAATGTTAAAAAAGCACTTGTAAAGCATTAACTAGATTGACTTTATTGGGTTCAGTGGCGTCTCAGCCAATATTATTAAGATAAAAATGTATGCCACTGGCTTTTTATGTAGTTTTTTATTTTATTTTCTATAGAGCGCCTAAAAATAAAACTTTTTATTGTTGTACAATTTTTTCGTTATTAAGATATTTATAAAATACCGATTTTAAAGAAAATAATAAAGCACTGTGTCTCATAAACTAAGCAACTACGGACATATCTTTATAAAAACTTTACAACATAAAATGGCATAAAAAAATAACCCTTCAAAGTTTTACACCATAATTAGAAAAAAATCTGTATTTTAATTTAAAAACAAGTTTTTTAGGCCACCCGGTGCATCCTACAAGAAATATTTTTGTGGAAATGGATTTTCTCATCAACCAGGACTTTTTATGCGGCACTTTTTTCGATAAGTTATTAATTAAAAAGTTTCCCATTTGGTAAGTACTTTTGAAGACATGCAGTATTTTATACAGGGTGATCATTTTTAAGTCGACATTATTGCTAACTTCTTTATTATTTATTGGAGATACGAAGTCGGTTAAATTAGTAAAGTTGTAGTATTTTTTCCACTGATTAACGTGCTGCCAACAAAAAAAACAATTGAACATAGAGTTTTTCATTTATTGCACAAAACACACTTTTTAAAAAGGACCCTGTACATTATATTACTATTCGAAAGATATATCAAAAAGCTTAAAAAAGTCCTTATATATTTTTTTTTTTAATTTTTAATAATTTCGGAAATTTGGCCATCCTCAGGAATTTGATAGTATGCTGGCACTTTTTAAATAAACATCCCGTATATTGCATCACTATTAAATAGATATTTTAAAGAGCTTTAAGAAAATACCACGTTTGATACGTCTATCTCTTATACTTTTGAAAATATTTTTCATAATATTAATAATTTTTTTATTAGATTCCGGCCTTACAAACTAAATGTTTTGGCCCCGAAATAATAAATTATTATAATCAGTAGAATGTTTGGTATAAAGGTTTTAAAGCGATTCAAATCTGAAAATCATGGTAAATTTAGTGTTAAGTATAAAGTAGACATTATATTTTCTATTACTTTTTAGATTTGAATGGCCATATTTCCAGAAATATTATTATATATAATATATAATAAAATATATTTTTATTAGTGATGCAATATACAGGGTGTTCGATTTTAAAAATGCCAGTTTACTATAAAGTTCTCGAGTATGGCCATATTTCCGAAACTATTAAAAATTGATCGCCCTGTATGACTAAAAAAATCTTTAAACTTACCTTGACTTCTAAAACGTTAAAAATACTTTCTCCATTATGCTCAACAACTGGGAGTAAAATGTCTATTTTCAATTCAAGAGGCGAGGGTCCCGTTTTCCCCACTGAAAATTGGTGTATCACCTCCAGGTCTTGCATATCACTTTTAATTTCTATTTCCATATTTTCAGGATCTGATTTACTTTACAAAAAAAAAATGTAAAAAATGTTTTTATAAAAATATAAACTAGCATAGTATTTTTACATAATGGATTAAAAATATGTCATTAAATAATTTTTTATTCTTTGACAATATCAGCAAGAAAAATGGAATTGACACAGTAATTAGTTTTACATCACACATAACACATTATTATTTATTTGGTTTTATTACCGAAATAGGATTTTTTTTAATATAATGTGTGGCTGTTGTTACTTTTGTAAAAGAAGAGAAATTAAAGTTAATTTGATACAAAACGTCTTTCAACTATACAGTGTGTCTACGTAAGTTGGCGTCATATGGGAATCTTTTTACTATTGATTTTAAGAAGAAAAGTTATTCTTTACAAAAGGTTCTGCATAATCCAGAACCATCAGATATCAAATTTTATCAGTCCTCTACGAGGTTTGGCCAAAAATGTAATTTTTACCTAAGTTTAAAGTACCTGTACTTTTGGTATTATTAAAAATTGTTATAATGAAATAAGGTTTAGAATTTAAAATTACTTTCAAATATGCAATTTTATTTATTTACAAAAAATGTTTGATTTCTTTCTGCGATAATGGTAAAAATTAGGTTTGTACATTAGTGCACAACATTTCATTATTGTAAGTGTCATAGGACAGTTTCAAATAAACTTTTTAAATTTATTGTTATCAAAGCAAAAAAGATTAACAATGGACTAATAAACAAACTTAAATTTTGTCGATTTTCGCAGAAAAAAAAATTGAAATGAACAAAATAGCACATTTGGAAGTGATTTTTAATTCTAAACATTTTTTTATAACAATTTGCGATATTAGTAAAAATAAGGGTACTTTACTCTTGAGCAAAAATTAAATTTTTCGCCAAACCTTGTAGATGACTGACACAAATTTGATATCTGGTGATTGTATTTTAGGTTTTGGACCATGCAGAACTTTTTATAAAGAATAACTTTTTACAAAAATTAATAATGTATAATTTAAAAACAAAGTTTTTCCAAACATTGATTTATTAGTAGCCCTAACAAAAGCTATACAATACTAATAAACAGGGCCGTATTATCCATTAGGCTGACTAGGCTACAGCCTAGGGCGCCATATGAATAAATAGGCGCCAAACAGGGGAGTAATAGGCGCTAGACGGGGAAGTTTAAAAAAGTTTAGGTCGAGTGGGAATTTTTGGATTTTTGGTGACTAATTTCTTTGTGAAAAAGGTGGTTTTGAATGGAATAGAAGAAAAAGAGGGAATGGCCTTTTTTGCTTTTCAAAATTTTTTGGTGGAAAATAGGCGCTCCGGGAATTTTAGCCTAGGGCGCGTCAAACAGTTATTACGGCCCTGCTAATAAAATAGGTTACTTACCCGACAACGTAAGGAGTGCAATCTAAAACCACAGGTAAAACTATATTAGCTTTAGCTTTATTTCCATCTTTATTTATGCCCAAACTAATTAGCTCTGCATTTATTTCTATCGCTGGAATATCTGGTTTAATATCCTTTACATCAAATATAAATTCTTTCTAAAATATTAAAATAGGCCGTAATATTTTCAATAAACTTTTAGTTTTTTAGTAAACCTAATAAAGGGTCATGTTGTTAACACCCTGTATAGCGGGGTATGTAAGTTTAAATAATTTCAAGTTTATATAATTATTTCGGTATTAAAGAAATCAGATCCAAAATTAAAACAAATAATTTTTAGAACCTGCAAGGTGTTTTTTAAGGAACAATAACAGTTTCTAGGTCATCAAATAAATGGCCAGGGTCAACAATACGTATTTAATCATTAAAATACCGAATTCAACTTTGTATATACAGTATGTCCACGGATGGACTTTACAATAGCACAAATGGATCAAAAATTTAAATGTTTAAGAGAGTCGTGTATGGCAACTGCTTTTGCTTCTTAAAAAACAAGATTCACGTTGAGAAATTTGTTAGGTTTTGGACAGGGGCTCCAAAAAGTACAAAAATGTGAAAATAGACCAAGAGAAAACTGTCTATATTTTTAATAATTTAGCAAAATATCAAATAAAAAATTTTTGTTTGACACCTTTTAACATAATTTACCTAGTTTTAATAAATGATTTATTTAATTTGAAAGTTTTTTAAATACATTTAGATACAAAAATGTACAAATTAAGTAAAAAGGCGTAAAACAAATAATAAAAATATGATACTTAAGAAAAAAAAATTATTTTATGTGAAATTTCAAATATGGAATTTTTATTTAAATCTAATCTAATCAAATCTAAAAATAAAAAAGGTTTTATTTGTCATTTAGCTTAATTATTAAAAATAAACGCAGTTTTGCTCTGGTCCATTTTAACATTTATATAGTTTTTGGAGCCCCTGTACAAAACAAAACAAATTTTTTAACATGAATCTTGTTTTTTAGGATGCAAAAGCAGTTTCCATACACGACTTTCTTAAACAGTTATAGTTCTAGTTAAGCCTGTACGGGCTACTCCGAGTGTGGATTAAGCCCGTACTAAATTAGGTTAGTTAAAAATGCCGAAATAGTTTTTATGGTCCACCGGCTCAATGTTCAGGAGAAATAGTTCCATATGGTATATTAGTCCCAGTGACGTAAAGTGGACCTGTATTTAAAATCTATGTCACAATATAAATAAAAGGAAGCATATGCTTATACTTGCAAAATTCAACGCAAATGCTTTACAGAGTATAATTATAATTGTAAGGAAGTGCGTTTGCTTAAAAGTATGAAAAAAATGTTTATGATATAGAAGAATTAGTTTCAAACGTATAAATAAAATCAACCAATTGCGAGCATTTACTTGTGGAGAAGTGATGGTGCTACTGAGTAGCATCATAGCTGTCACTATAAGGGCATCCGTACGTTTTTTTTTCACGGTTGTTTGATTAAAAGTTAAAATGACTGAAATAATAACTCTCCTAAATGTAAAATACTACGAGCAACGGCGTACACCTTAAACGACTGATTTTAAAGGCATCTTTCGATTTAAAGAGAAAACGGTCGAATGGTTAGCTTAGAATTTCGGAAGCCAAAGTGTAGAATTGATTGATGATGCATTATTATTTGTACACAAAATTAAAGTATTTTTCAGATATTTGGCAAATCCAGGTTTTCATTGCGAAATTGACGAAAAGTTAAAAATTGAGCAGTTCACTGATACTCGACCTGTGCGAATTGTGATAAAAAGAAAAAGGCCTACAAAACAGGCGAATACAGTTCCCATGCCAATATCCAAGCTTAATAACTGTGGTCGACTGCTACTAAAACACTTAACTGTACACATGTAACAATAGAAAAACCTTAATTGAACACAGACGAACACATAAACAGAAAAGAAGAAGCAAGTTTGAAAGAAAAAGCTACGTGCAATGTAATGTAAATGACAAGCGAACTTGGAAAAATTTTCGATGTACGTCGCGACGTTCTGAGAATGCCGTTCTTTTGGCTGATCAGAGATATGGAATTAAACCTTGCCTTATGACTTCTAAGAAATTGGCTGAGGTTCCAGATATTATGGTATCATTTACACAACGTTGTTAAGGCATTGTAAAATTAAGATTTTGAGAGCAATGATAAAGATATCGACGACGATTTTATTGTTGGGAATGAGGAAGATAATGACAACTTATGTGTCTATGGTCACCAAGTTCGTAAATCTTTAGCTAATATAAATTAAAATTATGACTCACAGTAGTTAGTCATTTGTGTGTTTATTAAAAACGTTTTTTTTTTTCATTATATTCTACAGAAAAAGAATATTTTCTTATTAACTTTACAATATTTACGTAAATCAATTTAAAATATATAAGCACATTCTCGATTTTGTGTTTATTATTTTGTAAAATATATTTTTCTTTATAATAATTTAAAAGTTAATGTAAATACTCTTTACCTTTTTAAACCAATTAACCTTTCGTCAATTATACACGTATAATGTCTAGTATTTTGGGTGCAATCTTTATTATTTCTAAGTTCAATACCATCTGGAACTTCAAATTTTACTTCACATTTGTATGCTGGTTCACCAAGGTTATGCGCCATGACGGTTACATCAATTTGTTTATTTAAGCCAAGAACTAAGTCATTTCTAAAAATTTTAAAAATTGTAATAATTTACATATGTGTACCGGCTAGTTTAATTCACAAATTTTGGTGTCGTCAAAGATAATCTATTATTAAATTTTAAAAATTAACGCTAATTGTTCTATGTCACTAAAAATGGATTATAGTGTAGAATTTAAATATAAAATAAAAAATATGTATATCTGTTTAAAATACTTGGAGAATTGCACATATTGTTTAGTCAATTACATTAAATCTAACTGTAAAATACAATGCATTCCCATTAAAACCAGTCACCCTTTATAATTTCGTTATTTGAACAGATATAAAAATAACTGTAAAACACGTTAATTTTTATTTTTAGAGTAATACATTTTTCAAAACTTACTTGTTTAAGGTTGTCCCCTTCCCCTTACATAATCGTCAAAAAGTACAAGCGGAAAGAAAAGTCAAGTGATACCATGCCTTAAAGGGTTATTTTTCATAATCGGTTTAGTAGCTGTCAAAAGTACCCCATTGAGTGTCATTGTAATCGGAATGTCATTATCTGTTTAAGTTAGTAAAAATGGATTCACATTTAATTCGTTCTGAAAGGGATGCCGCCAAGTACACAAAAAATAATAAAGTAAACAAACCCTTTTGTGAACAATGATTTATTGCAACAAAAAATATTTAACCCGACGAGTTTCTAGTACCACGCCACGTATCACCGGTTTTATAGTAGGACTGAGGCGAAATAAGGGGATATTTTTTAAGTACGTGATACGTGTTTTAGCAATGTTTTTTTTATTTATCTAAAAATATGTAATCAGGCTCTGTCAGAGGCCTTTGAAAAGGTTTGTTTACTTTTATGTGTACATTGCGGTATTGCTTTCAGAATGAATTAAATGTGGACCCATCTTTAAAAGTATACAGAGCCCGTCCTCTGTAACGCAATTAAAAAGAAATTTCCTAAAATGACCATATGATTTACTTTTTTTTTATTTTTGACTAACCACGAAGGCTAAAAACCTAAAAACCGTGGGTGTTTTAAGCGAGGTAAGAGGGAGTTTGTTGACACGGGACTTAAATATTTGAAGATTTGGGGGAGGGGACGGGAAGACCTCCGCAGGCAGCAGGTTCCACATTCTAGGAATGAAAAACGAACAAAGTGGGAAGTCCGGGGCCTGTCCACCTGGACCATATAGGGATGCATACGCGCGGCACCACGAGTTTCTCTGTTGGAAACCGTGAGTGGAGGAACTACACTGGACAATTCTTCAGAGCAGAAGCCATAAAGAAAATCCGTTTTTTTTTTTTCATTGTTTTAAACAATAAAAAGTATAGGAGTGAGCCATGGGCTTTGGTCCCCGGAATGCACTGTATATGTTTTTAGAAACAAGTAGTAAGTACATTTGTAAATTTTTTAACAGTAATTAAAAAACACCAACCACATAATACCATATGCAAGCAAAGCCCAAGATTTAAAGCTTAATTAAATGTGATTAATTTTTCAATAAATGATATAAAAACAGTATTATTTAAAAAAATATTCAACATCTTTTCCTACCTCTGTACCATTAAGTCAATGGACAAATCAGTTTCACAAATATTGTCATTACCACAGCCATGTGAATAAGGAATTCGATATTCCATATTTCTCTCTCCATGAGCAATAATATTGGTTGTTTCAGTATCCAGTTTTAGGCTTATTTGAAACGGTGATATATCCATTATGGTTGGCTAAAATTAACATATTATTCAGGCATAAAAATAGTTTAAAACACAGCTTAGTTTTGTTTAACTTTTGTATAATTTTTCAGCTGCTAACAACCAGAGTTGATTTTATGTCAGTACAAAATAGTCCAAATCCCAAATAGTACAAGAAATGAAGTTAAAAAACCTGGCAATTCTTTGATCCTGCATGGTTTGACTTGAAATTTTAACAGAAGGTAGGAAATAGCCCAAGAATCAAAACCTATATCGAACAAAGGGCGCCAAAACCTTGGGGGTGAAAATTTTTATTACATTTAAACCACAAAATTTATTTAAAAACGTGATTCTTAGCCAAGGTTAGTTTATATTTATAAGGTTGCGACATATCCTCAACTTTTAGGCGGTTCGAGGTCGGGGACGCAAGGAAGGGCACTTCTCGGAGAAAAGTTGGCAAGACTGGGTAAAAATCAAAGCTGAATATCAATCCGGTGGCGTCTAGAATTTGCGCATTTCATTTTGCATTGTTTTGGAAGTGATATTTGTTAAAAGATGTAATTCCAAATGTTTTTTATTTAAAGTAAAAGAATTTACAACTTATTAATAATTAAAAACTGTTGTGTAAACGGTTGTTCTACTAATACAATAAACTGTATATCTCCGGCACTGAACAACATGGCCGAAAAATGGGAGATTTGACGCCATAACACGTCAAAGCAATATGGCCGAATGTCGTGACCTTATATAGACCGACTTTGATTCTTAGCAAAAATGTTTCATGCTTTTTTTTATAACACTAATATTTTTCAAGGGTTTTGCGATTGAAAGAAAAACAATGTTTTGAATGACATTTAAGAAGTTTAACTAATTTAAAATGCATAGTTTTCATAAATATTATGTAGATAATTATGCTTCGTGTGTGGCATAATCAAATTTTTCGAGGAAAAATTGATTGGCTTTTTAAATGTATCTTCTTCATGTTTAATGATAAAAAGATTTTCAAGGAGTTTTTTAAGAGCTACAAGGCTCTTTAGGTTAAATTTCTTAGAATCCCTTGGTTCATCACGAATATTCATAACGCCATATGGAAACGGCGCTTTAACCCAGCCTGTCAATTTTAACATATTTTGGGTATCGGACTGGGCGATCGCGGCAATTTTTTGTCGGAAAAGTTTATCACAATGTTTTACAATCAATTTTTAAACATTGTGCCAAAAATTGTAAGGATTGCTCGAAACCCGCACTGTTCCATATCCGAAACATGTCTTTGAGCCTTATGGTTTCGTGACTGTAATCCTAACCATTTTTGGCACAGTGTTTAAAAATTGCATGTTAAACATTGTGGTAAACTCTAAAAAAGTGACGCGTTCGCCCAGTCCAACAGCCAAAACATGTCAAAATTGACAGGTATCATGAGGTCGGGAGGTGGCCTAGCGTGTTAAAGCGTTAGGTCGTTGATCACCGCTGTCGCAACAAAACAAACTAATAATCTATAATTCTATAATTAAACCAACCATAACATACGCTGCACCAGTGTGGTCGGGTGTCTCTGACACTCAATTAGGCAGGTTGCAGCGTATGCAAAACAAAATTTTAAGGGCAGCAACACAATCAGACAGATACATCAGAATTGATAATCTACATCAATTAGCTAACACACAAACAATAAAAGAGTACATAACTGAACAACCAGATAAATTCTTTAGATACAATATAACAAAATCAGAACTAACAAGAAACATAACACACATAAGAATAAACGACAATAATATACACAAGCCATTATACCACAGAACACCACTTTTCTATGAACCTAAACCCCCATAATTATTCGAAAAGAATTATAACATCATTAAATGCTAACTGTATATTTTATTATATCTCAGCACACCCTAATTACAAATTTAAAACAAATTCAAACTTAAAATTTTTATCATCTGTTATACAAATAAGCAAACGCTGTACAAGATTTAGGGATTTGGATGTCCATATAAGCTAAGAAATGAATATAAATTTTTTGATCAAATTTTTCCCGAAATAAATCAAAATCACTTATTTATTACAGAACATCTAAACAAATAGAATAACAAAACAAAATAAATACAAAATAATCCTTAGAGGTCTCGGAAAGGTTTGTTCTCATTATCATACGCGAACAGTTTAGTTTCCACAGGGCCAACATCAGCCCCCAGGTGAAGGGCTTTGACTCGTTAACCTGGCTACCAGCTTCGGATGACTACCTATAGTTCTGAAGAAGTTTTGATATTAAATTGAACTTTTTGTAAACTTTTACTGTTATGTAAACAATTTAAGAATAATAAATAGCTTTTAAAATTGATTGATTGAATTGTTAGGTCGTTGAGCGCACAACCGACGTGAGGTGGGTTCGAATCCTGCCGGCGGCCAAGGTCAGAAATTTAGTGGTTAGCTCAACAACAGACGGATAAAGTGCAAAATGTATCAACGCTAATAGCCAGCAAGGAATAAGGCGCCGGAACACACAGTAGTGCCCCCTGGGTTGGGACGAGGTCTTAAGTTGTCGCTCATAGGACCGTGGTTCGGAACCCACGTTAAGCTGTAGGTCCCGTTTGGCTGACATCACCCAGACGTAAAAGAGAAGGCGCACAATAGGCCGAGCGGGTTTAGTGCATGAGTTATTTCGGCCCTATTCTAAGGTCTAAGGTCTATTATCATGCAGTCCATTTGATTACTGGCCCAGGTAGTAGCAATTAAATTAAATACAAAGTTAATGAGACATTGTGGTCTGGACAAATGTATTAATATTTTTATACTTGAAAGTTATATGGTTTTTGGAAGTTATTGGTATATTGGAAGTTTTTTTCTTACCCTTATTTTTACTGGATATTCTTTACACATTGTTTTTCCTAAATTTGCGTCAATATAATCAACTATCTTGCCTTCTACAGATCGATAATCTAAATCAATCGAAACATTAAAAGTAACTTGAGGTAAAATATGCTTCTCACTTCTTTTTGTGTATAAAAGGCAGACCTGCATATCAAATGATGTCTCATTGATTATAGTATTAATACTTGGTGTAAGACGGAATTGATAGTCAATGATGCTGTAGGTTTTGACAATAAAAGCTTGATCTGACTTGTAGGCTCCAATTGCAATGTCTAAAAAAATAATCTCTTTTCATTATTATATAAGGCCGTTTTTTCACGTGCCACTTTTTAAGTTAATATGGAACACAAAAAGTGGTTGGTGTGTGGTCGACTGTCGCCAGCTTGTAGTTCCGTCTCCAACAATGCTAAAACTTTTGTGGTCAGATTTGACTACTACCAAACCACTTTTTGTGGTCCATATTAACTTCAAAATGTGACCCGTGGAAACACGGCCTTAGTCATTTCTTTAATAAAATAAAACTAACTATACTTTTCCAACATATCAACCCGATTATTAATATCTAAAATCAACAGCTTGACAACAACTAACCAAATGGTGGTAATATCAAAATGGCGCCTTAAAACTCAATATTTATACTACACAAAAAATTTTGTTATTACATGTTTGATCTAAATAAACTTAAAATTTTGTGGATAGGTATTTTTTGCTGACAAGATAGTGAATGGAAGTGTGGTATGTCGTTGGTTTTAGAATTAAAATACAAGTTTATTAAGGTAAAAAACAAATATTGCGCCTATTTAAAAAAACAAAGTTGATGATGACGGCTCAAAGACAAAACGTCGGATCTTAAATTTAATAAAACCATTTTGTAACAATGTGGCAACAATCATGTATCATATGTTTTAAAATATCTCTTATTAAACTCAGAAAAAAATGAAAACACAAAAAAGACGGAAAGGCCAAATTTTTTTAAATTTATTAAATCGAAGTATTGTTAAGCATAAAATAATTTGTAAAAGCCGGTATAGTAGGAGAGCCAACGATACTAAATGGGGATTTACTAGAGCGTCAGAAAGACCTACTGGGTTGCAAAGTTTAGATGATAAGAAAAGTACTGTTATATGTTATGTATACCTTTTCATCGAAGGGGAAGCGGCTATAGATTTTTAAATATGTCAAAAAATACTGGTGCTTTTTGGCATGTGCAAATCGTCAGATTATATATTTTTTGTTATCCTTGAATTATTTCCTTCAAAATTAAAGAAAAAGTCTCACTCGGAAATGTCAAGGTTACGTGTTTTTTACAATTTTGTAGCCCTCCACTTTTTTACGTCACTCTCAAATTGTCAGATTAGTGAAATATACATTTTTAGCATGTAATTGGGAATTGTGAATATTTTTTTAAACTAATCTGATCCTTTATCCTTGACGGGCGACCTTATATACAGGGGTCATATTTGCTGGAGGTAGGTACTTAAGCGAGTACTAGATATCTTTCTGTATATTAATCTACCACGCTGTAATAAATTCCAGAATCCCTCTCTTGGGCTTCTCTACTAATACTTTTTTGTTAAATATTTCTTACTACTAATACTGCAGAATACATTTCCAATATCTAGCATTTTTTAAGAAACAACAAACTAATCTAAAATAAATTATTTTTTTAATACTATCGGGTAAGTGGGGTAAGAATAAGACATTCGATTCTTTGGTAAAAAATGAGACAACTCTAACATATAAAAAATAGATAAAAAAAAATTCTCAATTTTAATCATATATCATCTTTTTTGGTCCTCTACGGATTTACCAACATAAAATATTGTAACACGTATGATAAAATAATTTTTTTATAATTATTTATTTTTGGAAATGCATTTTTAAGAAAAACCCTTTTGAATTTGCCTCCTTAACTTTTGCCGTATGTCTACTCACTCCGCTAAAATCGCGTTGCGAGCGAAAGGTTGCTCGTAGGCGACACTCTTGAAATTAGTATTTTTTAAGCAGAGTATGAGGGTAAGAGTAAGAAAATCGTGGGGTAAATTTAAGACACATTAAAGGGTAAAAATCAGATATTTATTGGCGTAAAAATAATACACCATAATTTAAACATTTTGGAGAAGGCTTGAAAATGCCAAGAAAGTATATTTGTAAAGCTAAAAATACACAATAGATGATCAGGAAGAAAAGCCGCAAATTGAATTATTTAATTTTAGCAAGTTACATCGGTTTGTTTACAAAAAAAACAAATAAAACAGGAAAGAAAAACATTCGTTTTCGTTGAAGTAGAAATCAATTTAGCGTCGAAGCTATAGGTATCATGGCAAAATGGGAATTTGCACTAACAAATACTGTGATCAAACAATTAGTTGAATTTTATGTTATTCAAAATAACCTTCAAACAATTTTTAAAGATGGAAAACCTGATGACGACCAAGATCGTTTAACTAGATAAGGTTGCCTCATTACGTCAAATATGTACCGCACTGCTGGTTCCTTATTGGCGCCAACATAGCAAACAAGGATGTCTAGACGGATAATGCTATGAAGGCGAAAGAGCGCGATATAAAAATCAGCAAGAATAATCATTGTTAAATAATTTATTAATAGGAAATAAAGAAGTTACGGTAACAACTGGAATTAACAGTATTTAAAAGTATTTCTTTAATATTGACAAAAAACACAAACTACACTGTTAAAAACTTCATTAAATAATGAGCAAAATACATATATGTGACGTATGGTCCGCCATGTTGCAAGGCTTACGAGGCAACCTTAACTAGTCAAACGATCTTGGATGACGACTGGTTTAAATTATTTTGCTGTAAAACAATTTAGGTCGGAAAAAACTGGAATAACTGGAAAGGCGTCGAAGATCTGCCACAAGTAATCCATTTATAATTTATTTCTTTTATATAATGCAACAATGTTAGGGGGATAAAAATTTAAAAGACAGCCTACTCATGTTTATAATCTGGATGAAACTAGTGTTTCTTTATTTTATTTTTTAATAAAAGAACACAAGAGGTGCTTTATTTTTTACAATCGGTTTACATTTGCAATGACTAATTATGATTTTAATTAAGCAGTAAAATCCAGGTGTCCTATTTTTTACCTTGTGTGTCCCATACTTTTTCTGGGTAAAAATAAGACAGTGATTAAAGAATGATAATAATAAATTTAAACTTTTAAATTTGATAGTAAAACACCTATAACATGTTCTAACACCTAAAGGACAAATTTTTATTAAGTTTTAATATTTATTTTTTAAAAGTTTTAAAAATTGTCCCATTTTTACCCCATTTGACCGTGGGTAATCTTTATAATAATCTAAATTTAAAAACCTACCGTTATGTCCATTGCCATCAATATCATTTCCTCTTGATAAACCCATACCAAAACCTTTAACTAATGTACTACCAATATTAAAATCAATTGGTGATAATCTCTGGCTATATGTATCAGTTAAGCCTTGTGGACTTCCTCTATAAATATATACAGCACCTCTACCATTGTCCTCATATGGAGCCGAAATAGCTATATCTAAAATATACAGAGTATCGGCTAATTAATGGTACACAGAATCACCAGAGATTCCTTATGCCAAAATATTAAGATTCAACCAAACATACCCAATCCCATATTCAAAAGTTGATAATAAGGAGGATACAGGGTGTCAAAGTGAAAAAAGTATATTTTTTTTTATTATTTTTAATACCTTTTGAATATTTTAGTGAGATTCGGTTTATATGGGGTTTTTGACATAAGCTATTTAGATCCGATATTAATTTTTATGTGTAAACAATGTGTGTTTCCACACAAAAAGTTATAATTAGTAAGAATGGCTCCGAGCCACCGTTTTCAAGATATTTGCATTTAAGTGGTTTAGTGCAATCAAAAAGCATATGGAATATACATTAAATCATTCGTTTATCATAAGGCAGTTGTAGTTATTATTATGGGCTGGCATATTTTGTTATAACTAAACCACCCAATGGCGTATTTACCAAAAGGCTGAGTAGGCTGAAGGCTCTGGCGGCAGACGCTTTTAGGGGGCGGCAGATTTTGTATTTTGTACTTATAAATAATTTTGTAGATGTCGAATTTTTATTTTTCAAGGAAAAACATAGACATAGGGGCGGCGAAAATAAAATAACCTACGGGCGGCAAATATGTAAATGCGCCTCTGAAACCTCCTAAATTCCAATATCTTAAAAACGGCTGCTCAGAGCCATTAATATAAAGTATACCTTTTTGTGTAAAAACCATGGGAAAGTTTACTGGTTTACTTAAATGGTACCTACAGTGTAGTACAAGAAAGTTTTAGGACGTTTTAGAAAAATTTAAATAGTGTAAGCAGCCCCCTCTGGTTCACACATAAAAATTAATGGCAGATTTAAATAGCTTATGTTTAAATACCCCTAGATACCGAGTTTATTAAAATATTTAAAACATATTAAACATTAAAAAAATAATAGTAAATTATGTAACATGAGCATAAAGTGATACTTTTTTAACAAATGGGAAGTTTGACTGCACGACACGTTAGGCGAGTGAGGCAATACCATGAGTAAAAAAAAGACACTTTATGCATGTGTTACATACTGTATTTTTTCCACGACCGTATAAAAATTTCCCAAATTACTATATTATTAATGTTTTATTTATCTAAACTTATTAATTTTAATTTTTGCAGCGTAGCCATTATATTGCAACCAAAAATCATAGCCTGTTTATTTTTTAAAAGACAATTTTCGTCTTTATAACTATGCCGTGATTTAATTTTAGAAAATTGTATGTACTTACTTTTTGTAGAAATAATACTAAAACAGTATAAATTCCTTTTAATTTGTTAGTCATCCAAATTCATTATAACTATCAATTTTCAATCATTTCTATTAAATATATTTGCAACTGTCAAATTTTAAAACAGTGACACCTAACCAGAACTAAAAGAAACAAAGATTTCAAAGGTAACTTCACCGTTTGATTCAGTTGATGTCGCGTTTACTGTTTTACATTGCATAAATTGATATTTAGGTTTATTGTAGTAGGCATTGAAACAAAACACTGCTGAATGCGCCCTAATTCAAAGTGTAAAAAGCTTCAAAGTGTTAAAAAAGTTACTTTTTTAATACTTTATGTAGTGTACTAGAATGAAGTACTTTAACATCATGTTAACGATTTAAAAAAACAGCATTTTTTTTAACGGTCTTGGAAAAAATATTTTTTTACTTTGACATCCCTATTATTAACTTTCGGATATAGGTATTTATGGTTAAATCTTAATATTTTGGCATAAGGAATCTGTGGTTTTACGGTGTACCATTAATTACGGACACCCTGTATTTACAATTTTGATAAACGATTTTACAATGTTGTGTCAACTTTAACTTAGGGGTTAAAGCACAGATGGTTAAAGTCCTAGCTAAAAAATATGTTTATGTCGCGTAATTCAATACTTGACATCAGTAATCTATTGATTTTTATAAAATATGGTTCGTTTCCAGGGCAATAGTGTAGTAAACCAAGGATTGACACGACATTGTAAAAGCGTCTCTTAGGCTGGCCGCAAATACAGCTACTTGTGGTCGCTACTTTATTTGTAGTGTCGCTATATTTGCGTTAAATGACTGATACCAGTAAATACCTAGCAACAAAGTGCTTACAGAGAAGATGGCCCAACTTTGATATGATAGTAAACAGCTTATACATCGACGTCATTGGAGTCCTTTTTTCCAATTTAAAATTTTAAAATATCGTTTATACAATTGTTAAAGTCTTTTTAATCCACTATTTACTCACAAATATGAACACCATTAACACCTTATTTACAAAACACTAAAGAAATAACAATTTTTTTTTAAAAAAGGATCCCCTTGACGTCACATCTATCAACTGTCAAATGAAAGTTAGCCCACTTTGTCCCTACGCACTTACGCGAAATAGGGTACTCAGTCGGTGTGGCTGTGTTTGCGTTAAAACAAAAGTGGCTGCAGCTTAAAGCTTGAATGGGACCACAAACGCCAAGTCTGCGTCGTATGTCCATTTAAACTGCATATAAAGTTTTGCCACCGGTGGCGACCACAAGTGTTTACGATCGGCCTAAGTTGGATAAAAACAATTTAGGAATTTGGGAAAATACCTAAAAAATATAAATCTTATTTTCTATACGCAAAATAAATTGTATGTAATTTGTAAAAATAACATTTAAAATTTTTAAAACTTGAGGCATTCAAAAAATGTTCTCTTATTGTGAAATTTATTTTTAAAACAAGAAACGTATTTTTTTTAAAGGCTCAGTAAGGTTTTTGATTAATTTTTTAATTACCGTTTGACGCTGATCTTTCAACGCAGACATTTTTATAAAATATTTCAACACAACTCTAGATATTCATTGTGCTTCATGTACTATTTAATGTAGGTATAATGTAAAAAATAAACATTTTGTATGGTTTTTAGAACATAACCTAAAGAAGTTTTTAAAAAGAAAAGCAACCTCACAAAACAAAAAAACTAGACGTTTTTGGGTTAGCTATAGATAGGAAGAACTTATTGTCAAAAACGAACTTATTTTCAAAAACAAGTTTTTTATTAATTATAAGATTTTTTTTGGTCCAACTCTTGGGCGGTCACTGTATACTTAAATAATATAAATTTTATATCACTTAATATTTTATAAAACACTGAATAAAGTTTTAATTTTTTTCTTATTATTTTGCCAAAAAATAAATTCATACAATAAATTCATAAACTCAATCCTTACCATTAAAACCATCCAAGTCAAAATCACCTAATGAAACGATTTCCGATCCAAATCTACTGCCCATTTTGCTAGATCCAGTTAGTTTTACCTTTTGCAAAAATGACTAAAAACATAATAAACATTTTTTTAGTTTCAATTAATAATTACCTACCTATTATAAACAGGCTGTTACAAATTCGAGGGCGACCATTAGGATCTCGGAAATGGTTATACAGGGTTGGTTAAATTGGGACAAAATTGTGCATTTTTATGCTTAAAATGTTTCGTTTTAAAAATTTGAAAATTTATAGCTGTTCCAGAATTATCTGGAAGAAAATCGAAATTTGGCGGAACTTTTTAATTTTTTTCTGGGTTTATTTAAAAAGATATTTTAAAATAAAAAACACATTTTTTTGCCACTTTTTTCATTCTACAAAATGATGCCATTAAATTTAGGATCCGATGTGTTGTCTTAAAGCCCTCATCATTAATTATTTTTAATAGGCGAAATATTTGGATTGTTAATAAACCTTTTTTTTTATTCTAGATCCAACGACTTATAACACTCAGGGCCGTATTAAGTGTATAAAGCGCCCTAGGCTAAAATTCCTGGAGCGCCTATTTTGCACGAAAAAAGTTTTGAAGAGCAAAAAAAAGTCCTTATCTCCGTAGCGCCTTTTCACTACAGTCGCCTTTCTTACTTCACCATCCTCCCTCCTTTCCGCCCCTATTTAATTTATTTCAAAGCACCTTATCCACAGAGAAATTAGTTTTATTCCCCACCCGATCTTCTAAAAAATTTTAAATTTTTTAAAAACTCCCTGTCTAGCGCCTACTTTTTCATGGCACCCTAGGCTGTAGCCTAATGGATAATACGGCACTAAAAACGCTTTAAATTTGTTTAAAGTTTTCACTCTTAGACTTTTCACCCCAAAAACTATTATTCACTATTTTTCCATTAAAAATTATAATTTTATCACAAACGTTCGGGAAAATTTCTGTTCGCAGATAAGTGTGGATCCATTTTTTATCTCGGGCTACGATAAAGTTAAAAGGGGCGTTTAATTAATTTAAATGCTTTATTTTATTACGCATTGTTAAATGTATGTAAATTATATTTATTTTTGTGGCCTGTTATTCAGTTATAAAAAAATAAAAAATGTAATAATGGGCAGCAATGAAAAAAGTTGATGCATATTTACCTGCGAATAGCAATTTTCCCGAATTTTTAATGGCAAAATAGTGAATGAGGTAAAAACCAAATATTTCGCCTATTAAAAAAAAAAAGTTGATGATGACGGCTCAAAGACGAAACGTCTGTTTCTAAATTTATTGACATTTATTTTAAAATATCTCTTTAAAAACACTTAGAAAAAATAAAGACTGTTTCGCAAAAACTCGAAAAATGGAGTCTTACCACTTTGTTAAAACAAAAGGATATTTTCATTGCTTTAGCTATGAAGTAAATTTAAAATTTCCAAATGTTTCTTTAGTTATAAAAGTCAATTTATTATATAAGCGACTTACCCTTTCATTATACCCTTTATAAAAATATACACTTCCTTCATCCCAAGTTTTTCCAGCTGCCATTGGTGCTCCTACAAAGAGGTCCACAATTTTATCATTAGTCACGTCCACAGCTAAAACGGTTGCGCCAAAATATGACCCCACTTCTTCACCTTCAAAAGTTGCTACAATATTCGTTTTTCTTTTGCCATGACATCATAATAATAAATCGTTACCTAAAAGTTAATATCCTAAAGTTTGTGTTGCTTCTTTGGTTTAAAATATAAAAAAATACAAAATCATTTGATTACAAAGTAAATAATAGATAATAGATAATTAAGTTATATCAATAAACCCAGCAAACACTATTTGCCGGCAATGTACATTTTTCATATTGGCATTGATGGTAAAGCATTGGCAATTGGTGGCAATATTATGCCAACATCTTATACGCATTAAAAAGTCAACCCTAAATAAACACTTAATTGCCAATAAATTTTACATGCAGACGAATTGCCGGCAAGCATACAAAAATGGCGGCATACCAATCCTGATTAAATAAAGCACGCGTTTTTGTTGCAGGCAAATAAATATTGGATTTTTGAAGGCAAACCTTCAACGCATATTCATACTTTTTAAACCATATTATTAACATTGGTATTTAACTAACATTAGAGCAATTTTTTTGATCTGTTTTATTTATAATGGCAGCTAAACAACATTATTTTATGTTTTTTACATAATTTAAAGGAAATGGCCTTTTCATAACATTTTATTGTTAAAAATCATGCAAATAAAAATTAGGTCAAACAAAATGTTTATTATGTATTTTGGAGCGAATAAAAATAAAATGATGGTAAAATTAGCTACGTTAATTTCGACCGAAGGTGACCGCTTTGTGCATTTATTTTCTACGTGGTTTTCTGGCTTTTTAGTTTCTTTTTTAAAGAAAAGAGCTTTTAATAGACATAATTAAATGTATTCATTACCTAATAAGTGTGTGTTGGTGATGGCTAGTCGAGAAGGCAATATATTCAAGTAGACTGTTAGGAGCTGTAAACATTTTGTTTAAAACTTTATTAAAAGGTTTAAAGACGTGTTAATAAAAAATATTATATATATTTAATAGTTTTTGACATACCGATAGATGGCGTAATGGACAATAAACTACTACGTTTCTGCAATATCTTCGCTTTTTATCGTCTAAACCGTACCCATTACACAAAAATAATTTGAGAGCGGTCTGCGGTAGGTGATCTCACTTAGCTTTGAAAGAAATATCTTCGGCTAGTGTAAAAATTTGCATCTCTAAGTTGGACAGTGTTCCGAGAGATGGTACTTTGCATTGCAAGAAAATTGCATGCAGTAAGGAGTTTTTTCCTATTTTAATTTTCAAATAAAATATCGCATCATTTTAGCTTTTAAAAAAAGTATATGAGACAATTTTCGTCAATAAGACGTCAGCTTGCTGCTTGGGAGTATCTGCATTTGCCCACTTTCGTGTCTTTTTGTTATCTTTTGCCAATAACTTATTATTGACGGATGCCATCACTTTATCTGCAACACGTGGCCTAATAACGGCCAATGCCCACTTTCGCGTCTTTTTGATACCTTTTTGCCACTGCCTTGCCATTAAAGAGTGTTGGCAATGCCAGTAAATTAAATGTACAACGCCGGCAAAAAATGTTATATGGGAAAGTTGCAGTATATACAATGTGGTCCATTAAGTGTGCATGTGTGCAACAAATGAAACACTTTTTATTTGCAATTTCTTAGAAGAAAATTTTATTCATCATTAAAGTTAGTGCCTGGTCTCAAACCATATATGCAGCAGTTAGTTTTATAACGGTTTTTTAAGTTTAATGGTATACAGGGTAAGTCAAAAAGATTAAAAATTGCATAAGAGTAAAGTTCTTTTAATTTAAAAAATATAACAAAATGTTGAAAAGAAAAGTCACCTAAATTCAAAATGTTTGCCAAATACCAAGTCATGGCCTCCTATCGTTAGTATATGGTTAAATTCTAGACCCCTGTAAAATATCCTTGCAACTAACTTGAAGTTAGCGGTTAGATAAAATAAAACATAAATTTGGTTAAATTTAACAAATTCTCTTTAATTTGATCAAATTTATTTAAAGGTCAGTTGGTTGAAAATTCTTAAAAGAAATATTGGATCAGAATAATAAAAATTTGTATTATACAGGGTTTATTCAACATTTTCCAAATTTTTTAAAAATTTAAGAGGCCATGACTTGGTATTTAGGCATAACTTTAATTTTAAATAACTTTTTTTAACACTTTGTTGTATTTTTGAAAATAAGCCTACGTTACCCTTAAGCAGTTTTTGTATTCTTTTTTTTTTAATCTGTATATCCTTTAACTTTTAATCAAACTAACTACTGCTAATACAGTTTTGGACCTTGCATAAACTTTTGTAAGAAATTAAAATTTTTGACAAATTGCAAATAAAAAGTTTTCCATTTGTTGCACACTTAATGGACCACACTGTATACCGGGTGGTGCGTCGCCAGAGCAGAACATAGGAAATCCCATGTAAATCTTAGGGGTTAATTATTGGCTCTCCTGTACATTTTACAGAAAAAATGTAACATAACTTTTTGATGAGACCAATCTGACAAACCTTCTTGCCAAGTTTCAAAAAATGTTAATAAGCGAATCTTGAAATATTCAATTAAATGTAATTGCAATATCACCAAATTTTTGGTTCAGGTAAAACCAAACAGACACCTGTAAAATGAATGTTGTCATGGAAAAAAGTGTCAATATATCAATTACCGTCAGTATTTAAAGAAAATTATCTTTGTTTGCCGTTGGCTGCTGTCTGTGTGGTTTTACCTGAACCGAAAATTTGATAACTTTGCAATTACATCACTTAAATAATTCTAGATTCGCTTTTAAAAATTATTTGAAATTTGGCACGAGGGTTTGTCAGATTGGTCTCTTAAAAAGCTATTCTATACAGGGTAATTTAAAAATCGATCACGAAACTTAAGGGGGTGATTCTACTTGACAAAATAAGGGTAGAGCTTCATATAATTTATTTTCAAAATGTCATTCGTTTTCGAGTTACAAGCCGTCAAAGTTCAATTTTTATTTTGGTTTTTTCGCAATATTGTATTGCATTTATTTTTGCAAAGTTTTTTTAATTATTTAACACACCGTGATTCAAAAACTAAGACGTTTAGGACATATTTTTATATTCGATTGTCTATAAAATGGCCCCCAGCTTTGCAATATCTGTCAAAATAAAAGTTATGTAAATAAATTTTAAGTTTTAGGTTAAGTGCCCTCTGGCGGTATTTAAAAAAGTACTTTTGTCTTAAAATTTTAGAATCTGCAAAGCGCGATTTGTATGCCAAATATCAACTGGATTGGTTAAAAAATAAATGCAATATGGCGAAAAAACCAAAATAAAAATTGAACTTTGACGGCTTGTAACTCGAAAACGAATCACATTTTGAAAAAAATTATATGAAGCTCTACCCTAATTTGTTAAGTAGAATCACGCCCTTAATTTTCGTGATCGATTTTTGAATCACCTTGTATATTATCTGTAAAATGTACAGGGGACCCAATATGCTTAACCCCTTTTAAAATTTATATGGGATTTGCTATGTTCCGCTGGGCAACGCACCACCCGGTAGATTAAACTAATTTTTCTATTTTTATTTTACAAAGTAACATATTAAAATCGTCTTTAATGGCACAAAACTGCCAAGAAACCATATTTACAGCTTAAAAATGTGAAACTAGGAGTATACAGTTTTACAGTGTGTCCACGGATGGACTTAACTATACCTGTAAAAAAATATTTTTAATATTTCGGAAAAAGTTATTCTTCATAAAAATTATTGCCTTGTCTGAAATATTAAAAAATATAATAAATATTGCCTTATGATATACAGGATGGTTCAAAATTGCGAAAATGTTATTTTCAAAATTTAAAAAAAAATGAGAATGTATTTTTGAAACTTCTTATCGCTTATCATTACTTTGAACAATTAGGTGTATTCTATAATTAATGGTTTTTATTATAAAAATTCATTGTACTTTTTATATACAAATATATTTAAATAAATTCAAATGTTTATAAATAGTAACACAAGTTGTAACGATTTATTTAATCAAAGTTGAAATTTCTATAATTTTTATGCTATTTAAGTAAGAAGTAAAACAATATTTATAACCAATTATATTTTTGCCAACCACTTTTATTTTAAATAACATTATTTTTTTACAAAATTTTATTGTTTTTAATTTTTTTGCTCACCTCAATTATTTCTAGAAACCATAACCAATAAAAAATATTAGCCTGATGATCACTTTTTTATGCTACTTAGTTGGGCAGTTTAAAAACTATGCTCTCTCATATTTTCTATTTTTCAAAGTATATTTTTGCGATATTGAACCAACTTATATATATCCTTCTATATTAGTATAATGTAAAAATAGCAGTTCCACCCTTTCTGTTCCCAGTGTTCTTGGTATAAAATAATGGTATGTCATAATATGTTAAATTGTTTTACATACCTTTCCCCTTAGATTTTTACTACGGGGTGCGCCAGCAATAAACCAAGTCACATCACTATGCTGCCTAAATTTTGCCGTGTTTATGGAATAACCTAAAAATATATTTATATGTATATAATTTAAAGTAATTTTAAATATAATCTAAAAAATACTTTTTAAATAAAAGCGCCGAGCCACTTTTATCGTTTATCGCCGGTTTGACATAGACACACTCACACACCCATAAACACCATTAAAAAAATACTATGGCCCTGAAGAATTTCGAAAAATGGGTTTTTTACGTTTACGAGTTTAAACTCCTAAATAAAAAAATAGGGTAAATATTTGAGTAGGCTTTACATAATAAAAAAATAACGCAAAGAAAAATGTTTTTAAAACCAGAACACTGCTTACCAAAGTATGAATCTTCATCAGTCAGCACTGGTCTACCTCTAGTTGGTAGCAAACTTATTCCATGATCATCTATGGAATACGATACTGTTGCACCTAAAAGGAAATTTAGGTGTAAATTTATTCGCTCACTTTCATTTTAAAATGCAAAGCTAATAGAACATGGAGTTTTTAATAAGGCAGTACAAAAGAACATAGTCAATACAACTATTTATTTGTGAGAAACAGAAGTTTTTATTACAAAATATATGTTGACTTCAAAGAAAGGGTAAAAAGTTTTTTTTTTTAAATCTTGTATTATCTAAATATGGAACTTCATCAGTTTTTTTTAGATACTTTCAAGGAATATCGAGTTAAAATTTTTAGCTACGGTGTATAGGTAGGAAAATAAACTAGTACCAGTTAAACTAGAAAAAAACTTTAAAAGTTTTGGTTTCAATATGATTAAGATAAAAAATTATTTTTCCAGGATTACCAAAAATTTTACCTTTCAGGCAGCACCAATGATTATCAATAAAAAAAATTGTCTTTAACTTACCATTAAACTTCTTTACTCCTGGGGCACCTAGTAATATCTCGCGTTTATTCTAAAAAGTAAAATTTAATATAAAGTATTGCTTTTATATACATACAAATATAATAATGAACATATCATCGGTTTAAAGGTAAAAAACACTAAGTAAATTTTGTTAAAAAATTGTTTGAACATTGTCAAGTTATTTATAGTAAAAGTTTTTTTAGAAATAAATTATGAGTTACATTTATAAGATCCATAAATCTTTATTGAAATAATATACATAATACAGATGGTTTATCTCAACGACGTATGGACCAGGTTTGTTTACGTTTGAGCTGTTGTCATCAATACATCACAGTAAAAGCGCTAAAATGCGGTTTGCCAAATTTAATTTTTCTACTCTAAACTCACTAACCACAAGTAGTTGTTGGATAAGCCTCTATATTAAAAAATTTTGTAATATAACTTTTTAAATGAACAATACATATGTTTTTATCATTTTTAGATATCATAATAAAGAAATATGTTCAAATATTATAAGTTATTATCTTTTAAAAAGCCAAATTCTGAAAAAACGTGATTATTTGTTAATCCCGGCAACGCCGCCCAGGGATTTTTACTCCATAGTAAATAAAACATGAATGAACTTTTCCCAAACGCTTGTCGGTGACGCCCCCTTTGCTTTGTCATTTCTGTTGGTTTCTGTCATTTGACAATTTGGAAAGCCAAAAGTGATCAAATAAAGCTTATAAGGCGTTTTTTGGGTATTTTCTGGTGTTTGTTGGTGATTAGAAAGTCTTTTTAAAGACAATATGGGTAGGCAGTGCTTTGTTTGTAGAAGGGTAGACTATTCATTTCCGCACCTCACTTTTCACAGGTAAATAGAGACTAACGTCGTTGGGTGCATACTATCGACCAAGGTCAAAAAGTAAGTCCGCCATTTTCATTTCTCGCTTGTTTCACCCCCTTTGCCTATTAGGATTGTTGACATAATGTTTATCATAAAATTATGAATGAATCGCTGGGTCCATACGTCGTTGGTTTATCTTTTCTCTTTTATCAAAAACGTTGTATACTTTGCTATTCCCTAAACCATAAAATGTCACTTTGTGAGTTTTACCTTTAAAGCGACGATACATTCTATCCTGTTTAAATGGTGCTTAAAAATTATTGTTTTCAAAATCACGACCAGTTTTTAGAGTATAGATTTAAGGTACTTTTGGAAAAAATCCAGATTTTTAGTTTTGACATTTTAGTAATACTTTTTGTAAAATCTTGCTTTGGAAAATTATTTTAAATCTGGAAAAACTAATTTAAATAAAACGACTAATTTGCTTTCCTAAAATACATGCACTGTCTATTAAGTCTCAGACACGATACTAAGCGTCAGCGGCCAGCGTTGAGCGAAAAAGTTCTTTTATTCTCGCATAAAAATCAGAGACAGCACTAACGCTTAGTATCGTGTCAGAGGCCTTAGTAATCGGCCACGATACTAAGCGTTAGCGGCCAGTGTTGAGCGGAAAATGTGAGAGCGCTGTCTTTGATCTTTATGCAAGAAAAGAAGAACTTGTTTTTTTAAATTAGCCGCTCAACGCTGACGCTGGTTATCGTGCCCGAGGCCTTAGGGTTATAACATTATTTTCCTCTATTTTTTTTATTTAATTTTATGTATTTTTATAAAATTCTATTAAAATTATAAATTTTATGATTTTTGTCCTACTGATGGAAGATTCTTTAATATTATTTTCAAATAACCCTCATTTTTTTATACATAGTTAAAGTAAATATTTTTTAATGAAAAGTGCGTCCAATCTAACTTGTCCACATTTTAAATGCCTATAACTTTTTATTTCTTAACTTAAAAAAATTATTCAAAAACCAAATTGTACAGTGAATTATTAAGTTTTTTTTCTGTTATAAAGATTACACAAAACAATTTTAATAAGAGGATATATTGACATAACTTACCATTTTTTAAATGGGACAACCTGTTTATTATACCACTTTTAAAAGGTTTCTTTAAAGAACTTTACAAAAATACCACATTTGATATATCTATCTTTAATAGTTTCGAAAATATAACCATTTAATTCTAAAATATACTATATGTGGCGAGCGTGGTGCAGTGGCTAACGTGCCAGTTTCTCACCGCAGCGATCCGGGTTCGAATCTCGGAATTGGACATTGGATTTTTAATTGCTCGTCACCTCACAGTTGCCAATGGCAAACCACTGTGTAGTATTCTGCCACTCCTAGGTAGTAGTTATTTAAAAAAATAACGCCAGTGGTGGCACTACCGCGTTGTCTGAAAGGTGCTGTGAAATGCAACTGCATGTTTCAGTGCTTGGATAACGTTGACGGAACTCAAAAATGGATTAAACATCTAATAACCCGGCACTCACGGTACACGGGTATTCAGGCATAAGCCTTCGTGAGATGTCATAAAATAAAAAAAGGAAATTTCCACCATACCTACCTACAGGACTAAACTTAGACTGTAGATATAATATATGGATATAATGAAAAGTATATCTATTATTTTGAATTTAAATGGTCATATTTCAGAAACTAAAAAAGATAGATATATAAAATGTAGTATTTTTGTAAAGCTCTTTAAAAGAATTTTTTATGGTGGTATAATATACAGGGTGTCCCATAAAAAAAGTATGTTATTTCAATATATTTAGCTACGTTATAATCTTCATAACTTAAAAAAACTTGATAATTTACTGTACAAGTTGGTTTTTGGATCATTTTTAAGGTTAAGAAATAAAAAAAGTTATAGACATTTAAATTGTGGACCAGGTAGATTTTACAGCCAAAGTAAAACCTAAAAAATCTTTATACAGTAAATCAAGTCATACTTTTGTATGCATATTATGCTAAAAACGAATTTAATAATTACATTAGGGAGCGTCCATGAATTACATACGATATTTAAGGGGGTGGGGTCGAGTTAAACCAAACCTAATTTTACTGTAGGGCAAGGGGGTCTGCCAAGAACTACATAATTTTTTTTCGCTAGAAGCAGGAAAAAGTTAGCTGGTGATCCTGTGATACAGTGCCATTTTTGGGGTCGAGGAGCTGCTTTTGCTCTTTGACAATAGCCTATTTTACACCGCGAGGACCAATTAGATCCGTGGACCAAAGCTAGGACTTATTTTTGTTAGCTCACTAGTGTTTACACCAACTTAGTTTATGGATCAATTTAATTCACGTTTAATCCTAGTACCAAAATGACAGCTGAGCATATTGTGACGTGTAATTTTGGATATACATATAAGGGCTTCTTGACGTCACTGGGCAAATGTACCATATGGAACTATCTTCTTGGGACCATGAGACCGGTGGACAATAAAACTATCTTGCATTTTTCAAAAACCAACTTAACTTACTTGACTAACTAAATTTAGTACGGGCATACCCCCACTAGGGTAGCCCGTACGGGGGCTTAACTAAAACTTAAACTTTTTCGGAACTTCACTGTTACTACCTCTTATCTGATCAAATCCCTCTAACTTCTTTTCTCTCTTTTTAAATATCAAATTTTCCAGTGTTTATTTTGCATTTCTACGCTACCCAGTTTGTTTAATGTTTTTATTTTATTATTATAAAAGTAACCTAGAAAATTGTTTAATTTATACTTTTAAGAGCTTGACACCTTCCGTATATTTTTATGAAGCAAATTTCCCAATGTTAAGTAAACTAATTAAAATGTATACTTATTTTAAAATTCCCAAAAATGTATATTTTTAAAATTCCCAAAATGTATACTTTTTTATACTAGATGTTCACATGACCAGAACCTAACCTCGTTTTTTATTTTTTAAAACTGTATCGCTTTTAAATTTCATATGAAAAAAGAATACGCAGTTTTGGTTAAATATCAACAAAATGTTAAGAAATATAAACAAACAACAAAAATTATTAGGTTAAGACCGAAGTTCAACGTCTTTTTCATCGAAATGCGCACTGTCAAAGATCAAGGCTGTCATTTTGGTCCACTAAAAACTCCGACGTGTTTACACCAAGGAAAATCATATTTGGTCACCCCCATTTGAGAAGGACTAAATTGAAGTAGCAAATTTTAATACTTAAGTGTTTACACCGTGAATAAAGTACGCGTGACGTCATTTAGACCTCGAACTAAAAATTTGGTTCTCCCGGTGTAAACTAGGCTATTGTTTACGAACACGAAATCAAGTTCGGTTTTAGAAATTGTGCCTTTTTTCTATATCCATTTATATCGGAGCTGCAAAGTAACTTTTAAAAAATCTCACGTGAGATCGAGGGATGGGGAAGAGGGGGACTATATCAAATCTCACGAAATCTCACCAGAGGGGAAGACGGTCAAAAAATTTGAAAAAACAACGTGATTTATGGACCCCTAGCATAGCATGTGGCAAACAACAATACATCAATAAATAACTTTAAGAAATATTTATTATATTTACAAAAGAGAACATTACCTCAGAATAAAAAGATATGTCGAAGCCGGCCATGGCAAAGGCAAAATCATAATAAGGTCTTCTAGCTGAGTCACAACACGCGGAATCTATAAATAATTTAAAAAAAAATAAAAATAATGCAAAATTTAAAAAATAGGTTTAACATAATATACAGGGTAAATATTTTTAAGTCTGCACTATTAGTAACTTCTTTATTGTTGAAGATACGAAGTCGGTTAAATTAGCGAAGTAGTAGCATTTTCATCGCTGATTAACGTGCTGCCAACAAAAGAAAAATTAAAAATCGGGTTTTGATTTACTGTAAAAAATAGATAATTGTTTTTAATGGAACACTCTGTATATTATAACATTATTTGAAAGATCCATCAAAGACCTCATGAGTTATATACAATAGTTTCGGAAATATGACCATCTCCGAGAATTTGATAGTAAACTGGCATTTTGTAAATAGAACAGCCTGTATATTGCCTAACCATTAAATAGATATTTTAAAGAGTTTTAAGAGAATATCACATTTGATAGTAAACCGGCATTTTTTATTTCTTATAGTTTTAGAAATACGGCAATTCAAATTTAAAAATATCCATTTTACTTTCGACATTAAACTTAGTGCTTATAGCTTGGAGCTGTAGAGATAATGAAAATTTAACATAATTTTCAGCTTTGGATAAGAGATAGACATATCAAATGATAATATATATATATATATATATATATATATATATATATATATATATATATATATATATATATATATATATATATATATATATTAATGGTGATGCAAGGTACAGGGTGTTCTATTTTAAAAATTCCAGTTTACTATCAAATTCCCGAGGATATTTCCGAAGTAGTAAAAATTGGATATAACATATGAGGACTTTTTAATGGTCTTTAATAGATCTTTTAAATAGTGATATAACATACAGGGTGTTCCATTTAAAAAAGTATATGTTTTGCAATAAATCAAAAACCCGACGTTCAATTGTTTTTTTGTTGGCAGGTCGTTAATTAGCGGAAAAACTGCTACTACTTTGCTTATTTAATCGACTTTGTATCTCCAATAATAGAGTTGACACGTTATTGTAAAAGCGGTTCCTAGCCTCTAAAATTTGCTTTCTAAAAATAGTACACCTAACTGCCTTTTCAGCGGAAGCCGGGAATCAGGGCGATGGACCAACTCTATCGAAGTGTATGGATTCTTATGAGACCATTCACACGTTGAGAACGCGGAAAGTCGGCAAAATCAAAGGCTCCATAGAAATGTTTATCACTCAGACAGTTTAATCTAACCCGGAAGAATTGTGCTAATTAGTTTTGTAAGTTCTGGTTAGAAACTAGATCTAACCAGAACTAACTAAAAGTAGCATAGGTATGCCCTACCATAGGGAGCATAACGGACATTGCCGTGTTACCGGTACTTCAGAAATTGCCTAAACAAATCCTACAAAATGCTTATTTAAAGGCAAAAAGCCTAAGACATCTAAATGCAATCTAAAAATATTAAAATAATTTATTTTGTGTGTTTGAATTTTGATTATACTTCCTTGCCATTAACATTGGCACAGTACTGGATACAAGAAGTAAAATGTGAATATAAAACTTTTTGTGAAGACTTCAAGACTTGTATGTCAAGACTTTCTTATAAGGAAAATTATATATCTACACCTATTTTAAAAAATATTTGTTATTACCAGCATAATATAAACTGTTTTGCAAAGGTGTAATCTGCAGAGGACGTTCGGTAATGTGAGAGGAATTCTTCATGTAAATGCAGTGTCCTTTAAGATAATTGGCGCTTCTTGACGTTATTGTTCTTGGTGCACATGCCTAAAAATGTATTATTATTAATGTAAAGGTACAATAGTAACTTAAAATTAGTCTTTAGTAAGCATATACCGAATCAGTTAAATATCATAACATATAGGCAATGTGTGAAAAAGAGAGAGTCCAATGTGAATCCAGCATGTAAACAGATGATTTATTGTACATGCTTTGTTGTTGCTTTACTGGGCAATATACCTTTATCTATTGCTTATGCAGTATGTATATGTTTGCATATGCTTATCCACTAATTAAAATTACTTAGATAAAATGTTACAAATGGTTCCAAAAATCAAGTAGGCCTAAAAACTTTTTTAAATGTAACATTATGATTTACGATTGTTTCAGGAATCCAAATATGTTAAAATATACGGAATGTTCTATTTCAAAATTTAAAATTTGAAACATTTCCAGTCAAACCAAAAGTGACTGAAAAGTGAAAAATATGCGAAAAATATCTCTTCTTCGCGTACTATTTACCTTTTCTCTCAATTATCACCTCTACAATTTACAATATTTCAAAGTTTTATTAAGAGCCACAATTTTTTTCTTGCCAACAATGAACAGTTCTTGCATAAAGAGTGCCGGATTAACCTATAAGCAAATTAAGCAATTGCTTAGGGCATCATGTTGTGGGAGGTACCACAAAGGGGGCAGCGTAAACAGCAGAAAAGAAACAAAATGCATTATGTGTATGTTTTATAGACCAGGGAAACTTTTTTTTGCTTCTCAAAAATGTTTAACGCAAAGTATTTTTTCTTTTTGTTTTTGCTCCACAAAAATTTTAAAGGTAGCATTGCTAAGGGGCTTAGGAGTAGATTGCTTAGGGCAGCAAATAATCTTAATCCGGCACGGTGCGTAAATAATGTTTTTTGATTTAACAAAAAAAACTAATTTAGTTCATATCAAGTCTGAAATGATGTGTCACAAGCACAAACGTACTAAAATAAAATGGACCTCTAAATGTACTAAAATGAAATGACCCCTTCATAATGGCTGACATGCTGTGGCAGTTATGTAGTGGCAATACGTTTAATGCCACTTGACAAAAAAAGTAATATGTATTGTTTTTATTTGTTTTATAAAACAGGGCAGTTTGTCTTTTTCAAGACAATTGTATTTTTTGTTGCGTAATTTTGTAAAACAAATAAAAACAATTCAAGTTTTTTGCTTGTCAAGTAGCAACATTAAAATGGTAGGTACTTAATAAAAAAATACTAAAAAAATGTATTGCCAGTACAAACCTGCCACCACATGTCAGCCATTTTTAGGGGGTCATTTTTCTTTGAACAGCCCATAAGTTCCACTTTAGCACGTGTTCGTGGTCGCAAGACATTCCTTTAAAATTTTCATATAACGGCCATCTTAAAATTTTCTTCTTTTAATATTGCTTTAAAACGTTAAGCGCACGCAACAATTTTAGGTTCAGGATTTATTTTTTAAATTATTTCGCTTAAAAATAAGAGGGGGCAGAATAGTAGAGAAAAGCACTATAAAAACCGATGCTATGGAAATTTTTCTAACAAAATTGTATTTATATGCTACACTCCTACCACAAGAGCTCCATTTACACGATCCTCACCATCCAAACTCATTCCAAAAAAGTTTCCATTTGTTGTATTCGAGCTTATTGTTCTTCCTAAAAGTATAAACTTGTATTATGTTTATTTTCGATGTTTCATTTGATAAAAATATACTAATAGGATATGGACTTTGTTAAAAAATGGGTAAAAAGAACTACAATTTTAAAGTTGGTTTTCTATTATTTCACTTGTTTAACTGGTCAAAGAATATAATAACAACAGCATATTACAATTTTAAGACAGTACACAGGTACATATTTAAGAGAAAGAATTTTTTTCTCATAGTTTTTTAATTTTATCTCGAATCTGTGCACTTTTTGTACAAATACGTTAACATAAAAGTTGTTTAAAAATAAACTTTCTATTATAAAGTTTTTGACAAAGATATCTTTAAAAACAAGGCAAAAACATGCATTTTTCCATGTTTTTAAATTTTGTTCCAAATTTTTTAGCGTGATTTTATTTATATACATATTTTAAAATGAAAAATACCGCCATCTTGTACAGGGTGAGTCATCGATAGAGCAAAGTAGATTTATACGAAAACGGTAAAATTTTTTAACAGGATTTTTTAGTGATATGTAACACAAAGTATTGCATATTTCTAAAATATTTTGGTGTGTACACTGTGTACAGGGTGCCCCAAAAATTATAGTGAACAAAAAATTTATTTTTAAACGGAACGCCCTATATTTTATTACATATTTTGAGTCTACATAAAATTCTTAGCATCTTGGCTATTCATATTCCTATACCTAAAGTTAATAGTTTGGGAGTTATAAACAATTGAAAATCGGAATTTTTATCTTTGACCATTTACTGAGCATAAACAGTTCAAGATGCAGCAAAATGGCTTTCATTTTCCTATCTTAACTTTTTAAGGGGTTTCTAATGGTAGCAAAAGTGAAAGTTAACTGAAGGTTAAAAATTCACCTTTTTCAACCTTCAATTGACCTTTATTTTTTATTACCATTGGGTGGCCCTTAAAAGTTACGATAGGAAAGTGAAAGCCATTTTGCTGCATCTTGAACTGTTTTTGCTCAGTAAATGGTCAAAGATAAAAATTCCGATTTTCAATTGTTTATAACTCCCAAACTATTAACTTTAGGTATAGGAATATGAATAGCCAAGATGCTAAGAATTTTATGTAGACTCAAAATATGTAATAAAATATAGGGCGTTCCGTTTAAAAATCAATTTTTTGTTCGCTATCATTTTTGGGGCACCCTGTACACACCAAAATATTTTAGAAATATGCAATACTTTGTGTTACATATCACTAAAAAAATCCTGTTAAAATTTTTACCGTTTTCGTATAAATCTACTTTGCTCTATCGATGACTCACCCTGTACGTAAAAGCATTGACTTTATATTTAAGGGTTATAAAGTACTTGTCCAGAGTTTAAAAATGATGTGCCACAAGACCAATCTCGCCATTAAACTCTTTTTTCAAAATGGAGACCAGCTCTTAGTTTTACATTTATATCTGTAATTTATTGCCTAAAATTTCGTTTATGTTGCCTTAATAAAATCCTTAAATTTTGTTCGTTGGGCGTTTCTATCTGAACTTTTTGTTTAATCATAGTGAAAACTAGCCTTTAGCACTCCTAAGTAGTGTAGTTTTCTGATGGTGAAGTAGTTTTTATGATAGGTTCAGTATACTTCCGAAGATTAGCGGCTACAAACAAACCCACAAACAAAGTTAAAAACTTTACCTCTTTATATATTATTATATATGGATTATGGATTATGGATTATGGATTATGGATTATGGATTATGGACTATGGACTATGGACTATGGACTATGGACTATGGATTATGGATTATGGATTATGGATTATGGATTATGGATTATAGATTATGGATTAAATAAAGCATTTTGTGATAACCTTAAAAGTGGCATATACAGGGTGTTTCCTAACTACGGTACTAATAAAACCTAAAGGGGTGATTTAATATGTCACTTTATGAAAAAAGTTTCTAAAAACATATGTCCGGACTCGCTCCGTTTCTGAGATACAAGGCGTTAAAGTTTTTAAAAAAAGTCGGTATTTTTTAAATATCTTAAAGACGTTTTAACCTATTTGGATCAAATTCGGTAATAAGGCACTTGTAAAGATCTACCTAGATTAAGACAATAGTGCTCAGTGGAGTCTCAGTGGGCACTACAGCCCTTATTATTAAGAAAAAAGTACACCTAACCTTTTTTAAGGTGTTTATACATTTTCCAGATTAGGCAATAAAATATGCAACTTTTTTGTCGCTTTTATTTTCTTCAAATCTCGCTTCGTTTTCGAGAAAAAAAATTGTCATTCTAAAAAGTAGCCCTAAACTAAACAACATAAAATTAAAGCCAAAACGAAAACATAAGCAACTTCGACACTATTATATAGGAAAAATGACAATTTTCGATAAAATACACGACTGCTTATTTATTTTAAGGAAAATAATATTTTTATTTTTATTTTTGCTTTTTATGTGAAGTTGTCCATGGTTACTTTTTAGAAAAAATTGAAGTAGCTATAATATTTTTTCTCGAAAACGAAGGTAGATACAAACAAAATACGGGAGACTAAAGAGTTGAACTGTTAATTGTTTAATCGGTACAAAAATATTAAAACTTCTTTAGTCAGTGGCGTACTTTTGTTCACAATAATATTCGCTGTGGTGGTGCTTACTGAGACGCCACTGGACCAAATAAATAACTAATTTGGAAAAAGCTTTAACAAGCGCCTTATTACATTAAATAAGTGTCCCAAATTTTATTCAGATCGGTTAAAGCGTTCCTAAGATATTTAAAAGATACTGATTTTTTTGGCCCTGTATCCCAGAACTAAAGCAAGTCCAAACATACGTTTATAGAAACTTTTTTATAAAAAGACATAGAAAATAACTCTCTTAAGTTTTGGACCGTAGTTAGAAAACATCCTGTATACAGTATGTCCACGAATGGACTTTACAATGAGACAAATGGACCCAAAATTTAAATGTTCAAGAATGTTGTGTATGGAAACTGCTTTTGCTTGTTAAAAAACAAGATTCACGTTGAGAAATTTGTTTTGTATTGTACAGAGGCTCCAAAAACTACAAAAATCTAAAAATGGATCAAGACAAAACTACCTTTATTTTTAATAATTTAGCAAAATATTAAATAAAAAAGGTTTTTAGAAATAAATGAGGATCTCATATCTAAAATTTTACATAAAACTAACAAATTATTTTGTTTTTAGGGTCATATTTTTTAATCATTTTTTCACCCATTATACGTAATTTATTTTGTTTTAATTCAACACCATAATTAATGTCAAAGTTAGTCAAATATATTAAAATACAAAAATGTAAAACCAGGTAAATTACGTAAAAAAAGTGTAAAACATGATTTAAATAATATGATACCAAAAAGATTTTTTTCTTCTTTCCTTCGTTTTTCACAACTGGAACAAGTCTCTTGAGTTTCTAGGTGAGTTCCAGATCGTTGCTCTTGATATATCTAAAGCTTTTGACCAGGTCTGGTATGACGCACTTCTCAATAAACTTCCCTCCTACAGTCTTCCAAGTAAACTCTGCTCTTGGCTCTCCAGTTATCTTTCCAATCGACGTGTATCAGTCATTGTAGATGGCCACTTTTCAAGCTTTCACGAAATTAATGCTGGAGTGTCTCAGGGTTCAGTACTAGCACAAACTTTGTTTCTTCTTCACATCAACGATTTTCTTTCTTCCACAACCAATCCCATTCATAGTTATGTTGACGATAGTACCCTTCACTTCACTTTTCAGGTTCTCAAACCAATCTCTCAACCCGACTTAGAAAGCAAACGCAGGGCGATGCAAATATCTCTTTCACAGAATCTCAATTTGATATTGGATTGGGGCGCCAAAAATCTCGTTCAATTTAATGCATCCGAAACACAATCATGTTCCTTGTCGCGAAAAAAGTCATCAAATACTCACCATTTGCTTATGAGTGAGCAGGTTTTGTAGAGCGGGGGCATATTCAACCTTGTGGGCGTTCACATTTGAGAATAACCTTAACTGGCATAAACACATTATATCTATAGCCACGGCGGCTTTAAAAAAGCTTGGATTTCTTTTTCGAACCAAAAAGTATTTTTCTCCTTCCAATTTATATACTTTGTATGTGTCCCAAATTCGACCCTTTCTGAAATATTGTTCTCATGTCTGGGAAACGCATCCCCTACAACCCTCAGCATTCTTGATGCCATTCAAAGAAGAGCTGTTCGTCTTATTAATGATCCTTTGCTTACTCAAAGACTTCCTTATTTTGCCCATCGTCGATACGGTTCAACTGGACAAGTCACGAACCTTCCATTTCGTTCGTTCTTTTATTCCTAGAGTTTCTAGACTGTGGAACCTACTGCCAGCGGAGGTCTTTTCTTTTCCCCCAAATCTTCAAGTTTTTAAGTCCCGTGTTAACAAACTCCCTCTTACCTTGCCTAAGGCACCCACGGTACGTTAGTATTTAGACTTTCAGCCTTCGTGGATTGTCCAAAGTTAAAAAAAAAAGAAAAGGTAATTTTCCAGAAACCTGCGGCAACTCCGATTTTTACGAAATTTGGTATACGGGGGTTTTCGGGCGCTGATCACGAATCTAAAAGAATTTTTGGCGGAAACGTTTTGTTCTTGAGAATTTCATCATCAGACTTGAAATTTAAACAATCCTATTTTTACAATATTCCCCCTTCGTTTTGCAGACAATTCTTGATTTAAAGCTAAAGTGGCACACAATATTTGATTTTAACCTTTTAAAACCTCGTTTTTTACGTATTTTACATTATTTTTGCATTAAATTGCATAGCTATACTTTGAATCATTTTAATCCCAGTGTGCCATGAAGCCCTATGTGTATGTATGGTTGCCGCATTATCAAAGAAAAGCCACACAATTTATTGCAAAAATAATGTAAAAAACGTAAAAACGGGGTTTTAAAAGGTGAAAATCAAATATTGTGTGACACTTTAGCTTTTAATCAAGAATTGTGTGCAAAAAGAAGGGGGATATAGTGAAAATAAGCTTAGTTCAAATTTGAACTTTGATGATGAATATCTCGAGAACGAAACGTTTCCGCCAATAAATCTTTCAGATTCGTGATCAGCGCCCCAAAAACCCCGTATACCAAATTTCGTTAAAATCGGAGTTGCCGCAGGTTTCTAGAAAATTACCAAAGAAAATTATAATAAAATTAATTAATAAATTACCTGCAGGGTATTGCAGACAGGAAGTTTCCCCATTTAAAGTTATGTCGCATTTGTAGATATCCCCACCGTCCAGTGGATTATTGTTATTTTTGGTGCTCCTATAATAAGGCTAAAAAACACGTAAGTATAATTAGGGTGAAGATTTTAAATTATTTTACATTCCTGCATAGATAAAAATATTTTACTATACTGCGTTAGTAAAAAGTACCGCAACCTTTAACATCTTTAAAACCGCTAAAACCATCAAATTTGATATTTAAAATATTTTGGTTTTGTGGAATTAAATAGTAATTTTACTTGCCACTGACATTGACATGGTATCTGATTTAAAAAGTTAAACATGGATATAAAATGTTTTTGGACATGTAATACAGGGTTAGTAGAAACAAACGGAACGGTGGATTATCTCAGCAACCGTCAAATATAAATGAACCAAATTTTGTGCCAAGGGGTAACTAAAGAATTA